>APFE031669940.1:241218-262207 GCA_000404065.3 Pinus taeda | reverse complement strand
ATTTGAATCATCCAAGAATTGTTCATTTATTTAATGTAAAGGAGGTTTCCCCCTCGAAGAGGCTGAATTCTAAGGCGTTGATCTCTCTTTTCTATCTTTTCTTGAGCTGGTTTCATAACATATGGCATCTAACCAATATTGTGAAGGTGTTGAAGTTGAGGTAGTCTCTCTAAGAGAATATCTTGAAAAATCAGATAAGCAGAATGAAGAACTACTTCAAGCATTTGAAGAACAAGAAAATGGGCTAACATAAGAGATTCTCAAATTAAAACAACAAATGCATGAATGAAGAAAGGTTGAGGAAATTATGAAGAATAAGTATCTAGAAAAGGAAAACATTATTAGGTTGAGGTAAATATCCTAAAAAGCAAATTAGAGAAAAAAAATAAACATTTGCGATTTCAAGATAGTACTGTGATTTTGGATAATATTCTTAGTAGTCAAAGGTCTCCTACCATCAAATCTGGTCTTGGTTTTCATGAAACTGTTGAAGGAGAATCTAGTTCACAAGCTGAGGCAAGGAATTATGATGCAAAATCTGAAATGCTTAACAAAGAGATAAGAAGTCAACCTCATCAACAACCAAGGAAAGAAAATCTTCAGAGGAAATCATTTACTCCTAAGTATAGAAATGTTAATCAATTTTCTCCTCTAATAAACAATGTTGAATGTTCTATATTTCATAATTATGGACATATTGCAGCCAATTGTAGAAGTAGAATGTTTCAAGCTAATAACCATCTCATAGAAAGATCATCATCTTCCAGGGACTTTAAGGCATATTATTTTTCTTGCAATATGTTTTTTCACAAAACCATTGATTACAACAGAAGGAATATGGAATATATAAGATGTTATGCTTGTAAGAAGTTTGGGCATGTAGTAAAAGAATGCAAGAACACGTTCATGGATTGCTGCAGAGAACATGGTAAGCAACTAGATAAGAACATTAATGTCAGAAGACCTAAAAAAGATGGATCCATGAACATTTCTCATAATAAGAAGGAAGAAGAAGAAGAACAAATAAGGTGTGGTCTTTCTCTCTGCTCATTTGATGATGAAGATGAATGGTACATAGATAGTGGATGTTCTCATCACATGACTAGGGATAATATTAAAATGGAGTCTCTCAAGAAAAGCCAACATGGTAACATTATTCTTGGAACTAATGTTTCAGCAAAATTCTAAGACAAGATAAAGCAAAAATTAATAAAAATAGAGGAACAATTGATGCTTTAGTAGTTTAAGGGCTACAACAGAATATTCCAAGTGTGTGTCAAATGGAAGATATGAGAAATATAATTGTGTTTACATCAACCAAGTGCAACGCTATGAATGAATCAGCTAGAAAGGTCATACCAAGAGGATATATAATCCAGAGAAATTATATGTTTTTGAAGAATGGAATTCTCATAAATATGAGAAAGATTCAGACTCAGAGTAAAAGAAGATGATTCCTATTGCAGTCCCTTATTCTTAAAAGAATATTTCTATCAGTGAATGCATAAGTGGTGAGAGTTTCTTGACCTCATGAAAACAAAAGATGATTATCAGGTGCTCAGAATCAGTGATGTGTAATCTCGGGTGGATTAATACATGTTTTTTCTTGATGATGAATCCCATGGTTGTTTTTTATTTTCATGCTGCTTATACTATAGACAATTCCTTTGGTATAGTAATAGTAAACATGTATAGAAAAACAAACTCAGGGGGAGCTGAAGGTGTGAAATTTCAGTATTTCAATTTTTGTTCATGAATCCTATAAAGGAAAGCCATGTGTATACGCAAGTTCTGAACTGAACAGTCACATATATCTTGGTATGATGAAGAAATAGTGGGATAGACTCACGAAAAGGGTCTAATATGCTTCAGTCAATTATTGTTTGGCTTTCCTTGTTCAAATGGCTAATGATTAAAGTATGTTGTTGATATTTAGAAGTGCTCTTTGCCTTTATAAGTTGTTGATACCTTGATGGATGACTTGTTGATAAAGATACTTTAATGATTCTTACTGATATATGAGATGATATGATTAGATCTAACAGTGAACAATTGAGACAGGTTCAGGGGGAGAATTTGCTATAATAATGCATTGTTGGCATTATGTTTGTTTAATACATAATGTTGTTTATCAATAGGTTGATGATATTCAAGATACATTTACGTATCTTGCGAATTGAGGATGGAAATATACAGGTTGTTGTTCTTGGTGTTGCTGACAGATGCTCATGATGCAAATCATATGTGGTGTATGATAGTTGTTGATGACTATCTTGGTAATTTTTATCTTGGTTATAAATGTCATATCTATCATTTGATGTAAAGGTCATGCAAATACCTATGATGTACTCATTTTTAAATTCAGTCATGTATGGTCTATTGTGGTCAAGTCCTTTTGGACATGTGATGTAATTTGTAACCCCACTGTGCTTGGGAAGTTAATGTAATAATGATTTCAGATATGTAAACCCACTGTGATTGGACAATTGATGTAAGTTTGAGTCCTTGGTAGTAGGAAAAGTCATATGAGTCATTGAGTCATGTACTTCATTATATGTCCTTCAGAAATTTTAGCATGTGCTTAGGGGGAGCATGGTCATTGCTCATAATCAACAGTTTGGATCTACAAAAGTCTTCATTTAGCACTGGTGATGTAAAATGGAGAGAGTAACTTGGTGTTTGAAAATCTTGGTGCTTGGCTTGATGTGTTTTACAGGTACCTATAGGTTGTGGTGACCAAACACCAAAGTGGTTCCATGAATTCCAAAGGGGGAGATTGTTGGCATTATGAATTATGTGTTGTCCTTGATGGAAACCTACTTGATGAGTTGTCCTTTTATGGAAACCTACTTGATGAAGATGTAAAAAATATGTGTCTACCTGTGACAGAGAATTTGATTAAAGACATAAAATTTCAAAGGCAAAGGAATGACAAATTTAAAATTTCAATAAGTATACACAAATTTTGTGAAGCAAAGTTGCGTACACACGTGGGTTTGAAGAAGCAAAGGTGCATACAGTTTATGCACCATGGTATTCTAAATATCAAGGGTCCTTACCATGGTATTGAACCCAATAACGGATGTTTTGATCCGTCTAAGAAAACCATCAGCTGGAGTATGGTTTTGACCTATGGTATTAGATAAGGGCAAAGATATATAAGGATATGAAGATCAAAGTGAAAGGGTGTTCAACTAATGACTATCTTATGAATAGTTAGACCTGAAGAAAATATGCATGTAATGGAATATTGATGTTTTGCTTGATCTAAAACTAAGTATGCACCTTGGAATTTGATGATGGATTAAATATAATACATCTGATATGAAAATATTGATTATGAGGTGATTTTATATGTGTTTATAGTGTCTTGATGCATGATTTTTCTGTGTATGACAAGATCTGGGTATGTCTGATGAAATTGTAGATCTGTACGTGGGTTTTATATCCTGCAAGGTACGTACATACTTAGGGTGTGATATTGGTAAGTCACGTATATGTGTGATTGTTTCCTGAAAAGAGAATAAACACATGAGTTTTCTTTGAGGAAAGCACGTACAAAAAGTAGGGTTTTGATGAGAAGGATATTTGATCAATTTAATTAGTCTTAATGTTTTTAAGCTATCTATCAATGAAGTCTTCTTGATGATTTGGGATTAAAAAATGATGCTTTGATTATGAAATAATTGATTGAAGTATGTTGAAGATACTTGTTGTTTGTGCTTGAAGTTTAGTGAAGTTTTTGGGGCTATTTTAGAATGATCGGGTAGATATGAGTATGATTCAATATTTATTTCAAAATGAGAATGGTTTAGTTTTTAGAAATTAGTGATTTGAGATATATACACGGGTATACTTCATGATAAGCATGTACACATGCGGGTTTGATACTGTAAAGTAGCGTATATATTTTGACATATGGTTGATCAGGGTTTATAGTAGCTAAATCTAGTTTCTATGATGTGTAGTATGTTGTTTGGTATTCTCGTTAAAATGTTTTGACTATTCTATTTGTTTAAGATGATTGATTTGGGTTTGAGTTGATTTGGTTGATTCAATGATTAGTTGACTCAATGGTTGAGTTATAGTGATAAGTTTCAATTTTTGATGATTGGTTTTGGGCTTAAATGTTGGTAGTGGGTCCAGTCTGAAAATTTGATGAAATATGGCCTACAAGTTGTGATGTGTTGTAGCAGGTGGATCCAATATGAAAATTTATGAAACATGGTCCCTGAAGGTGTTGAAGGTTAAATCCCTCAATGAGGGATTTGAAGCTTCCTTCTAGTGGTAGCTGGTAAATTAGATTAGGCGGTTGGAGCTTCCTTCCAATGGGTACTGGAGAATGAGTGAAGGTTGTAGCCTTCTGCACGTGGGTTCCTACATGCTGGTATGAGTCTTCACCAGTATAAGATTGCAATTAGTTGTTATTTATATTAAAAAGAATATAGAGACAACAAAATCGATGGTTTTTTTCCCACACTGGGTTTCCACCTTAAATCTCGGTGTTCTTGTGTGTTGATTATGTGTGATGGTTTTTTTTTTTCTTACTGCACATGGTTACTATTTATATATTGTTGAATGAAGTACTAATGCGCTACCTTAAGATAAATAGAAGATGAATTAATTGAAAAATATGTTTTACTGGATATACGCTAATTATATGAATAGCATTCGCATACACACGCGTGTTACCTTCAGTGAATTTGTGTACAGAAATCAGGATATTAAATTGAAAATGTTAATGGTTTGAAATACTGATTCAATCCCCTCTTAATATTTCTCAGTATTCAGGCCTATAATTATTTTCTCTATTTTTTGCTTCTTGCTCCTCTTCTGTCTATATTTTGATCTTTGAATAATGAGACAAAATCAAGTAAAAAATAACAAATATTTTCCATCTACTACTATTTTTAGTCGTTAATAACTACCTCCATCTCACTGACATGTGGTGGGTAGTTATTTGATCTTTAATGAACTCATGTTTCCCACTCTTGAGGATGACTCCCCATGTTCTAGGAGACATTTAATTAGCCAATAACATAATTATTTAATTAAATCTAATACCCAAATTAGATGCCTAGGGATTATTGAGGGATAACAATAACTTTCCATAACTAAACTGCAACTTTTTTCTCTTTTAGCCATTTGTACTCAACCATTATTTTCCCAATTTTTTCTTTATTCAAAAAAATGAAAATAAACAACTTTACAATAAATTGTTATCAACATTAAAAAATGTTGATAAATTTTAAAGTTTTTCCCATGTCTTTCAGTTCTTCTCACATATCCATAAATAAAATTATTCACATATAAATACAAAAACATTTAAGCCAAGGGATATCACATCCTCACTCGCTTAAATTTGACACTATCCCTATGTCTAATTAGGCCTTTCTTCCTGGGAACATATTCTAGTTTTCATAAAAACAAATAAGGACAAGATTCCTTGAAAGCATCCTCCAACTCACAAGTTTCTACATCTGGAGTGAAATGTTTCCATTGAATCTTCAATTACACTACATATCTATTCCATAGCATAACTACCCTCCATTCTAGAATACATAGTGGTTCTTCTAGGAACTTTCCCTCTGGTTCCACCTGTACAACATGCCAATCAATTACATGAGATGGATAATGTACATACTTTTTCAATAATGAAACATGAAATACATTATAAATTTTAATGTTTGTTGGCAGAGCTAGTTGGTAAGCAATAAGCCCAATTCTGGCCAACACCACAAAAGGTCCATAATATCTAAGAGATAACATAGCATAACTTCAAAATATTTAGACATATTGAGAAGCCATGCCTCCACTCCTTCTTTAGATTTAACATCATAATTAGCAGGCCTAATATTTTTAAAATCTCCTTGTAACTGAGTGGAATATCTCTTTTTCCTAGGCATAGAGTTGTTACTACTCGATTTTTTTTCTTCTTGATCACTGGAGTCATTTGTTTGGATTTCACTAAAAGTTATGGAATTGTTTCTACTAATAGATTTTCTAGACCTTTTCCTATGAGTATTTCTATTGACTCTTTCATCCTCCAACTTTCTTAGCAAATATCCATTAATCTCCTCTTGTTCCTCTTTGGATTTGGCCAACCTTTCATGGCTTGTCTTTATATCATCCAAGTCTATTTTCAAACTTCTTATTACTTGCAATAATCCAGATTCTTGTTTCTTTGCATTGCTGGTTCGACCACCCACCATTCCTAATTAATTATCAGGTTCGTCACCACCCATTGGTGATCCTACCGAAGTTTTTCCATTAAATTGTCTAACCAACTTTCAACTCATTAGTATTTTAACAATTTGTTCATGAAACATATAACGGTTTAGTTTTAGGACCCAAAAGAGGCCCATTACTATAATTACAACTCTGATACCACTTGTAATGACTCCCATTTACACCCTAATTTTTTATATATAGGTAATTAATATCATTACCAATTCCTAATGAATATTAGACCTTTTTTCTATTTTTCAATCTCACCTTCTTGAAATATTAGTGGGATTGGACAACATTATGACATTGTTCTTTTGTTGATATGTAAACACCTTATAACATTGTGCAATATATACATTTCAATAGAATAATCCTTTAAATAAAAGGGTCTATGCATCAATGCACAATCCCTTATTTTAATAATGGAGTCATCATTCGCTTTGCTCTATTGAACCAATCCCTAACTAGGAAATACTAAACTTATATGTATATATTTATTTTACATAGCCATTATCTTGTTATAAAAAAAAGATTGTGGATTTTATAACCCTTTCCTATTTACATCATCAACTATTGAGATTGTTAATTGTATTCTTGCAATATAACTTGTGTTTACTCGCATAGACATTGATATATATATAATATATATATATAAATATAAATAATAAACATTGTAATTTGATATACAACAATGTTTTCTTCCACTAGGTTATAACTATACCTTATGTATAAAATCTTTGACATGTATACACCACTCGGGTATTGATTTGATAGCCCTTCAAATATTTTTGATAGAATGGTTCCTATTTCCTAAACCTTATAAATGGTCAAACTCCTTTGCATTGTTATGAATGCGGTATTTTAATTTGGGGATATAGGAGTATTGTATATACAAAAGAATTCATTTTTGTTTCTCATGATTTATTTGGAGTGTTTCATGATATATGTGGCTTTCACCAAAGGACTCCATGGTTTTGTCCATTAAGTTAACCAATCAACAGTTGGAATCAACCATCATTTGATGAATGGTATGAAACTGTCCTAGGGTTTGTTGTACCTTAATGAATACCTTACTGCTCTTAATTCACACATTCAGTTATTGAGGTTTTTCATTGGAGAAGCCGCTATGTGGTTAGGGTTTCACAATGGAACTTTAATTTGTCATTTTCCTATAGTTGAAACATTATGTTGACCTTTTGTTTGTTGAAACGAAAAATATTGTTCTTCCATGTTTCGCTCCAGTGGACAAAGGTAAGCAAGTTAATGGTTTCCTTTTGCACAACTGTTGTATTCTTTCAAATACTTTTAGTTGTTAACATCTGTGTTGATGACATGATTTTTATATCAATGTGATTCTAATTCCTTTTCTATCTTGGTTTGCAAGTCACTTGAGCGGTTTCATTCTAGGTTATACAGAGTGATGCTATTTTGAATCCTTGCATGAAAATTTAGTTTGGTCTTTTAATCATTTATTCGATTATTTTTAGAAATAGATCATGAAGGTTTCTTGCCTTTATTTCAATCTGTCTAACTTCACCCACCAGGTAAATCCTTCATTACAGATTCTATTATTATGAAAAATTCACAGGAATAAATTCATTTATAAAAAATGATCCTCTTGAGGCATAAGGCTACTCCAAATTTTTACTATGTCTTTTTCTTTTCAGGGTTTACTGAGTCAACAACCATTATTTTAACCACATATTATTTATTGTTATTTTTTCTTTAATTCTATAGGGTTTATTACCGGCACTAACCTCTTAATGGATTTTTTACCTTGTCTAGGGTTTATATGTATATGAGAAACTACTTGTCCCTTCAAATTTACCATCCTTTTCTCCTTATCTCCTTCGTTCTATTTAATGTCTATTTGGCATATCCATTTTTGGAGTGTCTCAACCATAACCATAATTATAATGTTTCACTACATAGTTTATGCACTAGAAAGAATGAAATCCCTTTTCCTCTTAGTGGACCTGGTTATAACACAACCCGATAGCCTACTAGTGGTTAAATTTGACCACCTAAACCTTAACCAGAGTTATAATATGGACTCTTCTAGATTATTTTACATCATAATCATGTGGCTAGCCCCTTTTCCATGAATAATGGGGGTTGACGTAGCATCCTCTTGAATTATGGTATTGAAAATATGAAGGTCAACCTATGAGTGGCATAACTTTCACATACATACTCTAATTGATGCACTTCTTGGGTTGTTGGAAAGATATTTGTGTGTAGAATAGCATGAAAAGGGTGTGGCACCAAAGTGGTATAGGTTTACCACCAAAAAATGTCATTTGATACCTCAAAACACTCCTGAAAGGTTATATACCTCATTTTTCCAAATTGAGTCCTGAAAACAGTCCTGTGAGCTAATTCCTCCACTCCTTCCACTATGAATGCATCGAGATGGATGAAAAACAATATAATGATCCAATTTGGATCACAACTCCCCATTTTGGGAGGATTTTGGTCTTTCAAAGCTTCTACTGATTGAGGTGAGGAAATTTTTCCTCCACCTTCTGTCTAGTGTACCATTTAGCTTTGCCTAGAAGTTGTCTTTTCAACCCACTCTACCAATGTTCATGTTGTCGATATCTTGTATTTCTAGACATCTTCTACAAAACTATATCTTCTATCAACTCTGCCAGAGCATATGGTGCCAAATCCTCCATAGTAGGTAAGACTTGTCCGTCTTCCCAACCTAGAATGGAAGGCTCATAGAGTTTCAGATTCTCTACATGCACAACTGTGTAAATGTGCATATATGGTGGTAAACTAAGTCGATAGGCATTATCACCCACCTTTTCTAGTATCTCAAAGGGTCCATACCTCAAAGCCTTTATTTTCTTACCAAGCCCCTGTAGCCTCTCTTGTTCAGTTGTAGCCATACTTTGTCTCCCACCTTGAATGCTTTCTTTGTTCTATGTTGATCATGCCTAGCCTTATAGTTCTCCTGCAACTTTTGCAATATCTCTTGTGCCTCTAGATGGATATTTCTGATCTTATCTTAAAAAATTCAACCCTCAAATCATTTCTTATAAGGAATTCCCTCACTCCTCCTTGTTGCCTATGTGTAGTATCCAAAGGTGAAGGTGATAAATATCCAAAACAGGTTTCAAGTGGTAACTTTCCTATAGATATGTGGACTGCTCTATTGTAAGAATGTTATATATACACCATATTTTCATCCCAGGCCTTTTAATTATTCTAGTTATATCCACTTAGAGGTTCCACCAAATTTCGTTGATGACATTTGTCTACCCATCTATTTGTGGATGGTATGTTATCGATATCTTCAACTTCGTGTCCATATTCTCCCACAATGTCGTCTAGAATGCACAGAGAAAACTTATATCCCTGTCTGAAATAATGCTCCTTGGCATCCCAAATTGCACCTAGACTTGTCTAAATAACAAGTTTGACTCTTCTTTCCCATTGATGGTCTTTTTAAAGGTCATCAAAACACACATCTTGTTGAACTTGTCAACTACCATGAACAAGTAGTCATGTCCCTTCCTGGGCATTGGTAAACCCTCCCACAAATTTCATGGAAATGCTTTCCCAAGGACAAGTGGGTATAGGTAAGGGATGATATAAACCCTATTTTTTGTTTCTAAGCTTGCTGGTGTAAAAAGGCATTTATCCTCTTATGAACTCGAATACCTTCTCTTGCATCTTGGGCTAATAAAGATACCTCTACATGTTGGCCACACTCTCCTGCACACCAAAGTTTCTTACAACCTTGGAGGTGTGAGCCTCTCGAATTAGCTACAATCACTCACCTTTGGGAACACATAACTTATCTAGCCTGTATAGTAACCCATCCTTGTGATGGCAATCGATGATGTTATGGCCATTGTGCACATGAATCTAACTCTTCAATTGTTGAAACACGTCCTTTAAGTACTCATCCTCTGAATATGCCTCTTTGTACACATCATGGGTGAGTGGATCCATTTTCATAATAATCCCCAAAGTTATGATCTTTGATGAGGGTAGCCTTGAAAGCATGTCACCCAATTTTTTTTTGTTTCCCTTCTTTTACTTGATTACCAAATGAAACAACTGTAGAAATCCCATCCACTTGCAATGTATAATCTGTTGTAGCTTACTCTAGGCCTGCAAGTACTGTAGTGGTTGGTGATCGATGTGTATTACTTTATCCTTTCCCATCAGATAGTGCTTCCTTCTTCACAATTGCACCACGACATAAAGCTCCTTGTCATAGGTAGGGTAGTTAAGAACTTCCCCATGAAATAATTCAGAATGGAAACATACATGCCTTTCTCCCTGCATCAAGATAACTCCCATAGCATACCCACTCACATATGGCTCCACTTCAAAGGAAAACTATAGGTTTGATAATGCCATAACTAATGCCTGACTAATTTTATTCTTTAACTCCTCGAAATCCCTCTGCTGACGCTTCCACCACTAGAAACACTGTCCACTTTATATTATGGTGTGGAGTGGTGTTGCTACCACTGAAAATGAGGCTATGAATTTCCTCAAGTGATACCCCAATGAAACTCTTGACCTGAGAAACATTAGTAGGCACCAACCATTTCATGATGGCCTCCATATTGGAAAGATCTATCTTCATCTCTCCTCCACCTACCACATAACCCAGACACACCAAAGACTGTTGTGCAAACTCACACTTTTTGAAATTTGCTAGCATTTGGTGCTTGTTTGATGTCTCAAACACCTGCGTCAAATGTGAGACGTTCTCTTCCCACGTAGCACTATATACCAGTTTATCATCCAAATAAAGAATAATAAATGAATATATTAGAGGGTGCCTTATATCGTTCATTAATCGCATAACCGCAATTAGTGAATTACATAGGCCAATAGAAATGACTAACCATTCATACAAACCCTGCCTAGTTTTGAATATAGTCTTCCATGTATCTCCTTCTTTGACTCGAACCTGGTCATATCTAGAAGTATACAAGTCCATGTTGGTGAAGTACTTTCCTTGTTGTAGCTTATCCAACAGGTCATTTATCCTGCGTAGGGGGTATCTATTTTTTAACGTGATATTTTTCATCGCACTATAATCCATACACATCCACCAAGTCTCATCCTTATTTGGCACAATGATGATGGGTGACCCACATGCTGATGTACTCATTCGAATGGCACCCTGTTCTAGAAATTGTTGCAATTTTTTCATCACCTCAGTTGCTTCTATAACAAACTTCCTATACAACCCAATGTTTGGCAATGGGGAGTCTGATAATATATGGATCTCGTGCTCCACTTCCCTCTTAGGTGGTAACCCTTTAGGATTTTGGAACACATCCTTATATGCGTACAACAACTCTTCTAGTTGTTGTTTTCATTTCTTACTACACCCCTCCATGGATTCCTTGGCTCTTACTAACTCCTCTATAAACTAAATTTCTCTTAAAATAATAAAACACACTTGTTTCTAGAATTGATCAATTTCTTGGCTTAGTTGGCACTTACTAGTGAAATTTTCAACTTTCCTTTATGCATGTTGATGATGAACAATTTTCCATCCTTGATGAACCAATATTGGTTGTCTCTCCACATGAATATTTCATCTCACATGTACATATATGGAATCCCAAACATGGATCAACATACATCAAAGGGAACCACATCTAGTTCTAATTCATCAATAAAATCGAGATTGATAGCAAATCTAAATTTTCACTATTTTTTTACCTTCATCTATGCATCCTTATTTACCCATCGTAGTGGATATGGGTTTGGATGATCACAAGATTCCAACCCCAACTTCTTGACTACCTCTGTTGCAATGAGATTTTCCTACGATCCTGAGTCAAACAAAGAATCAATCTTTTTCTTCTTCACCTGTATCTTTATATGGAAGAGTTTGGTCATTTCTTTATCTTCTTCTTTTTGAAGGATACTCAAATTCATCTCCTTCTACACTGGTGTACAATTGATCTTCTCATCCACGTCTGAGTCTCTTTCAAATTAGTTGCCCAAATATGTGGCCATGAGATTCTTATTCTTATTATTTTTCTTCGTATTCTTCAGGTTTAGCTCTAAATGCAACTTCAGACACTTCTCCTCTATATGGTCATCAATGTTGAAGTGGTTGCTGGGATATTTGTAATGATGTGTTGTGGTTGTTGTCTTCTTATATTTTCCCCTTTCTTCTTCTTTTTCCCATCCTTAGAAGTGTTTGTTTCTCCTTTCGCTTCGATCCACTTGATTACGCTTCATTCAGTCCTATGTTCTCTAGGTATTGAGCCAATACACAAGCCTCATCCATTGATTTAGGCTTAAACAACATCACTTTCTCTCGCAAACAACTATGTATATCCCTCAGATACTTGAGGAGTACATCTGGGTTCTTTGGGGAGATACCCAACATTATGGCCATTTTTCTAAACTTTGTGGTATAATCCTACACACTTTGGCTCAAATTTTGCCTAAAGTAGTGCCACTAGATCAACTAGTCCTCTACGTACCCAATAGGGAAAAAATTTAACTTAATAAAGGTTTTTAAGCCCTCTCACTTAGTCACTGGAGGCTCTCCCTCCAACTGCAGAGTCTCCATGTGGCTCTCCCACTAAGTCAATGCATGACCCTCTAATTTCAATCGCACAAATGAAATGAAACTAGTGATCCAGCTTCAAAGCATCGATATAATTGTGCTATGGGTTGATATTGAACTTTTCTTCCATTTTAAATAGGGGATGTGATTGATTCATGGCACTCAAACTGGGTTGATCTTTTTTGAGATCTTTCTTCGGTTGGTTCTCCATTTCTTCCTGATCTGCTAATCCCCCTTCTAATTTTTCCTATGAATTTGAACCCCCATATTATCCAAATATCCCAAGCTTATTATTCATGGCCACCATGATGATATTTACATTTCGATTTATATCCGCAACTTGTTGTTCTAGCTGTGAGAACCTCACCTCTGTAGGATCACGAGGGTCATTCATAGATTTGTCAGCCATGATTAACGTTTTATGATTTTCAGCCTCACTAATATAAATCCCCTACAAATATACACAAAATACCCAAAAACCTGCTCTGATACCAATATGATTCGTAAAATTCCACGACTATTCCACTGGATAGTTCGTCACAACAAATCTAATAATATTACAATAAAAATTTGAAATTTTACGTTATTACAAATTTTCTTATATTTCTATATCTTTAGATTTTATTGGTGATAGTACATGCATGCAAATGAAAACTATGTAAAAAAAGAGAACGACAAAATAAAATCTCTTACACACACATAAGACACAAGATATTCACTGGGAAACCCTTTCAGGAGAAAACCTAGCTAGAAGGTGATGTCACTCTGCTCTCTTTCTCTATCTGGAAATATGGCTACAGGTACAAAGAAGTATGGCTTGTGGCCTGTGAGCTACTACAATGCACAAATAATTTCCATGTGCTCTACCTCTTATTCCTCTTGGATATTTTTGCTCAGTTATGGAACAAATGCACTGAAAAGAATGAAATCCCTTTTCCTCCTAGTAGCTCGGTTATAACACAATTTGATAGCCTACTAGTGGTTAAGTTTGACTATCTCAACCTTTAACTAGAGTTACAATATAGACTCTTCTATAGTATTTTAAATCATAATCATGTGGCTAGCCCCTTTTCCATGAATAATGTGGGCCGATGTTTAATTCTCTCGAATTATGGTGGGGAAAATAGGAAGGCCAACTTATTAGTGGCATACATTTTGTGTAAACTTTCTCACACGAACTCTGATTGATGTGCTTCTTATTCCATTGGAAAGATATTTGTGTGCAGAATAGCATTAGAATGTGTGGTGATAAATCAACAAAGTTTCACACCCAAAAAATGTTGTTTGATGCCTCAAAACACCCCTAGAAGGTTTCAGACCTCATTTTACCAAACTAGGACCCAACAGTAAAAATGGTCCCATCAGTTGATTCCTCTACTTTTTCCACTTTGAATGCATACGATGGATGAAAAACAATATAATGATCCAATATGGATTAGTTAGGCACTACAAAATTGTGCATTTTGATTTGGAAATGTCAATATAAGTACCTCTAAAATGCAAAATTGGGTTTTGGAAAAGGCAATATTGATTTTTTAAAGTGTGACTTTTAATTTGAAAATTGCAAATTTTTATTTCAAAGGAAGGATTTGAGATTACAAAAACATGAATTTTAAACTACAAACATTCCAATTTGATTCCAAATGTGTGAATTTTAATTCCAAAAGTGTCAATCTCTAACTCCTACAATGCATATTTAGATTTTAGTATTTTGAATATTTTCTTATTATGTTTATAGCATTTAAATTCAATATTAGTAAATAAATTATTTTTGAATGTGAATTTATAATATCATTATGCCACCCATTGGTATATATATCAAGATTAAAGAGATGCAATAATATAAAAACAAAGTACTGAAATCATTATATTTTAGTGTTGTACTTTTTAATAAAATATACACGATAACATCACTCAAATAAATCCTTATTCAATAACATCACTCCCACTCTCAAACTTATGTTCCACATGCTCTTATTGTGCCTTAATTGTTGCAAGCCCCTCTCAATTATTTTTATATTATTGCTTATGCATCTAGCCCTTGGTGATCAAGCTCAAATGATGTCATTAAAACATTGAGAACACCATTCTTCTGAACCAAAAGATCCTTTAATTTCTAATTATTTTAAAATTTAAATAAATTGTTTTAAACAATCTTCTTTATTAACCTTTGATGTTCTAGTTGTTCAAACCATTGTTGGATCTCTAATTTCTAAGACTCAATAGTAGCATTTGGATCTCAATAAACACCTTCTTTTTCACTACCCAACCATATCCTACAATCTTGATATGGTAATTGTAATTGTACTATGACTATTTATCTTTCTACAACATCATCATCCGGAGAGAATAGATATATAGTTTTATTACATGAATTTCTAATGAAGGAATCTTCAAATTTGGATACATTTTCTCTCAAGTATGCTTCCTGGTACATGGCCCAACCAACAATTAATTATTGAGTGCTCAATGCTCTGAAGGAAAGAGTTTAAACATTTATATATAGTCTCTTATTAAATTATCATAGAATACCAATACTTTTCCTTTCCCTTATCAATCCATTTCTTCTATATTGAAATATATATGTTTATAATACCTTTTTATTTCATTTATGTAAAAAGGTCTCCTTACCGATGGATTTAACAATTCAAGCTACTCAATTGTTATGGTTGGGTTTGTATCAGACAAATAATTCCACATACTAATAGGAACTGATCACTTTTCATCCTAGACTGAGTCTTTGTATTGCATAATTGGACCTTCATTAGTTATCTTGAAGTCATCGTCCAAAAATTTTAGTCCCATGAATATCTTGAAGTCAAAAAATTCATGAATTTAATGTGGGACATAAGAATTGTAATCTTCACATGTTCTATAACTATCTATTATCTCTAGTAGTGGAAATATGCCTTTTCATATTCATTTAGTTTATAACCTCTCATAAGTTTCATTTATGTCTTCGTGTGCGTTTCCCACTAGGAGGAATGTGACATCAATAATGTCAAACACCCAAACACCCTCTTTGATGTTAAAACGGATAAAAATGTAAAAAAAAGTGTGTTTTCTTATGTCCCCATAATTATCCCTTTTTAGCAATAATATTGTGGGTAAATTTTTAATTAATCCTCAAAAGTTTGTATTATCAACAATTATCTCATGTGCAAGCATATCATATTTCCTATAAATCGAATAACTTTCTTAAAACTCAAATTGTAATAAAGCTTCATGCATTCGATGCATTAGCTTTTCCCATTTTATAAAACAAATCCTCATATTGATACACCATTGGTTATTCAATATCATTTACACATTTAGAAAATCAAATCATAGTGAAATTTGAACCCATATCCAAAAAGGAAAAAATGAAGTGACAAAAACCCATAGTATTGTGTCCCTGTGTAAGCTAGTAAAAGAAATGGGAATGTTCATGACCATACTAATAATCTTTTCCTTCTTAGCCAACCCTTCTATACAAGTCTTTGACTTATCCATATTTGCAATTAATAAAACAATGATGATGAAAACCAGCAAACAAGAGTTCCTATAGGGGTTATGATATTACGAGTTGTGAATGGTAAGGGGGTCTAAGTGATTTCTTTATTTTTTCTTATAATTATCATACCATATCATATTCACCTTGTTTAATCTATGTGTAGTGGAGAAAACCAATTCCTAGAGTTAAGTCAGCACTCTTATATTTTAGCAAGGTGTGTCCTCTATATCATTGAAATAAGAATACATAGTGGGGGTGACTTCTTGCTAGGGGGATGCATGAGAAATTCAGGGGGGGAAGAGAAAGGAGAAAAGTAAGAAAATGGTGAGCTTTGGACATGATTAGGGTAGAAAATACGGTTCTAGAGAGATGATATATATCATACCAACCTTGAAAATAGGCTATATATTCTTATTAAAGAGCCATGAAACTAAAAAAGGTTTAAGGAAGTTTGTTTGAAATTGCTTATAACTTTCTATATCCTCACTAAAATGCACAGGAAGGAGAGACTTTTGAGGGACTAAGAAACAGATAAGGAAGTCCTCTTGTGTTGTGAGAGGCAAGTAATGTGGGTGTCTAAAGTTGCTCCATCTTTTGCAAAACATAGCAATGAGAATTACCCTAGTTTGAATACATTATAGGATGAACCCAAAACCATTGTTCTGAATTCACCCTGTGGATATTGTAGTATTCCTAAGGGTTAAAATTCTATAATGAACAACCTATGGTTGGGTGAAAATTGCTTAGTCTATTGGGTTTTTATCACCATCTTCATTGCATTCAAATAAGCTTCTATTTTGTATCTTTGTTAATTATTCATATCATTGTGGTTACAAATTTTGAATATGTTATGGGTAAACAAATATAAATTTGGTATGTATTTTAAATTATTAAACCTATAAAATATAATTACATATTTTCTTCTCAATATCCTCCATGGAATTAGAGAAATAGAAATAGTATTTTAATATATCGTTACAAGTTTCTTCTCTTTTCTAGTATGGTATCTCATTTATAAACTAGGCATTCTCATTCTTGGTAGTGTCCAAATATTTTAGAACATTTTCTTCCTTCTCGATGATTTGAGGATAATAATGTTTGAAACTTTTCTTAGTCCTCATTATGTTAAATTCAAAATTCCACACCTTGTTGAGAAACAATGAACATGTCATGTTTAATGGTGATGATCAATTAAGCCAAAAATGATGTGAATCCCAACATAACATAGATCACTACTATTACCATTGTAATACTCAATTGATAAGGAGTATTAGGCTTCATGAGTTTCTTTGACATGGAGTCTTTCTCATAGAAAATGAAACCATACTTAGTCATAGATTAGTTGTATCTATGAATAGAACCAAGTATAGAAGCATGAAAGGAATAAAGAACAATTACTTTATTAATTTCAAGAATTGAAGCTTTGGCCCTAGCCCTTGGTCATATGGGTATGTAGTGGCTATGATTAAGGGCTAGAAAATAAAGGGTCTAAAGGGTGAAGGATTGGTGAAAGAGGACATTCCAACTATACTAGATTTCTAGATAAACATACATCTAGGTTCTTTATTCATTAACAATTGGAATAATCCAAAGGTAGAGAAAATTGGGAGGATTTGAAAGTATTATGTTTATCTGGATCTAGAAAATAAAAAATCTAGAGTTCTCTTTTAAAGTGACTTTTAAAAGAATTTGGATATTCAGATCTGAATGGTTCCCAAAACCCCAAATGTAAGAACAATGCCATAGGACCGTCGATTTAGAACTAGAAAAATATAGAATTCCTTAATAACTAACTTTTAAAAACCTAGATTTGGATGCTAGTGAGGTATACCATGTGGTAGAAACGTGGGGTTCCACATTAACAATCCTAGCCATTATAGGTGAGTAGGTGTTGATGTGCCAAATTGATGTGTCATGCTAATGTGGAAAGGAAAAAAATAAAGATGACATGGCAAGAAGTCGACATGGTAGCTGAAGTGGTGTTCGTCATGGAAGGTGACATGGAGACTAGGAGTCTAGAAATATAGAAATTTAGAAAAATGTGCTTTTAGGTTTTTCTACATGTCAGATGTTTTGGTTATTTGGAGATTCAAAAATCTGGATATCAACCCATGCTAATGTGTCACTAATGACGTGATCACAATGTCAATTAACATTGTCATGGAAAGATAGACGGTAGTCACCATGGAGATGACATGGACAACGAATGTTCTAGATCTAGAATTCAGAAATTTTTCTTTTTGTTTAATGGGTATTTCTAGAAACATCCAAAACTAGATTCGATTTTTTGGTAGATTAACTAAGCACTTGTGCCTAGATCTAGTATTCAAAAGAACTAAAATGGCTGCAATGGACAATAATTGAAAAATTGGATTCATATATGAATTGGAAAGGTGATGCAAAGTGGTGGTGACACGTGGGTAGGGATACCATGGGTCAATTGTACAAACATTGACATAGCATAAAATGGAAAATATTTTGAGGGTCGTATCATTGTGTCCAAAGTTTGAAATCCAATGAAATTTATATTGTTGGAAATGTGACGGAATAGAAAATGATGGTGAACTCAGAAAAGAAGTTTGAGATGGTTAAAGGAGGAAGAATTTTAAGATTCCTATTTCCTTGAGGTAGCCTAGAGGGTTGAAGTTGTTAAAGAAAAAAAAAGGTGTCACCAGTAAAGGAACTATGAATCAAGTCTTATATATTGTCCTCCTGTTATCTTAATTTATCTTTTTATTTTTTAATATAAATATATTTTGTTACATAATAAGGATAATCAAACTATCTTACAGATGGGTATTAAGGACATGCAATAATTTCTCCATAACAACATTCTTTGATCATAATGACCATTACAAAAGTAATTCTACACACATGATGAAAAAGGATTTCTCTAGATGCAACAACTTGAAGATGATAATGAGTACAAGTGCATGACAACCATATCACTAATGATGATGAGTATATGTATTTTATAAAAGCAACAACTCTATGTGATCACTTCAATGGAAAGATAAACAATATTTCTAAACACTTGAGTAACATATAGTTATCAACCGTGTACAAGAAAAGGGTCGGTTGACACTTGCTAAGGATCCCCTAGATGAGAATATTATGATAATAAAATGGTTATCCAACTCTTCCTTCGGATCCCCTAAATGATAATACTATAATTGAGGAACAATTAGTTGATCGTTAGTTGGCTAGTCTTGAATATAATACTATGCTCAAGGAAGGGTTAACCATCCTTTCCTTAGGCTCCCCTCAAAGAAAGTATTATGCTCAGGGAATGGTTGGATGATCTTTCCCCAAAGTTCATGTTAGTGAGAATAGTATGTGAGTGGAAGGGTCATTTGACCATTTCTTGGGTTTCCATTATCCAATCCTTTGTTGGGCTCCTCCTTGACAAGAATATTGTGTTTAAGGAAAAGTTAATTAAACCTTTATTAAGATACAAATTCTATAGGAAGATTTGAATGACCCTTTTTGTGATTTATTCTCAATTAAAATATTACACTAAAGAAAAGGTTAGTCCACCCTTCCTCAAATTACTAATTTATTAAAATTCTAGATTAAAAGAAAAATTCACCAATGACTACTTAAACAACCCATGTACCGTTAATGTAAAACTTCGTTTCTCCCAAATTTTAAAATAATATTACTATTCAAATTATAAAAAAATAGCATTTCCAATAATGAATAGGCCTTGTCCCTTCTGTGATTTGTTAAGGCACACCCTTTTATCAAATAGAACATGGACTTTAAATACTAAAAGATTCACAAACTATATTGAACCTTGTAAAAAATTTAAAAATCAATTTTTCATTCTCCACTTAACTAATTCGATATATATATTTCAATTTTTCACACATCATAGGATATTATGATGAGGGAATCTCTCTTGCATGTATTATTATTATTATTATTATTATTATTATGCAATTCTGAGGTCACACTCAAGCCAAACACTAAATTGGTGTATGAGACCCTTTGTTTATGGGACAAGGGACCCATCTCTGCGCAAAAATATTGGTGAATGAGACCCTTCATTTATGGGACAAGGGACTCATCTCTGCGCAACAATTTGGTTGTTAAGTCTATGATATCATATATACTCTACCCCCTCTAGTTTTGAACCTGTGACTTCTTAAGAAGAAGCATATACTCTTAACCACTAAACCTATTCAAAATATATTATATATTCTCATAACTTGTACCAAAAACATTGTGTTGTCATGCCATAAAAAAATGTTTTAAATATTTAGTTGACACATTGTAAAGCAAGATATCTTATCTCTTACTTGGTATATTCTCTCTAAATAATAATTAATATTTAGATTATTCATACCATGTTTCTTTTTATTAGCACTTATATACAAATATAAGAATGAAACTTGAATAAGTGGATTAAAGTTTTTTCCCATCACCAATAAATTATATATTATTCCCATGGCTCGTGCTTTGTGCATCACAGGAATGTTTTAAATATCTTAGCGACAAGCAATGTATCTTATCTCTTAATTGGTATATTCTCTCTGTAGATATTAATTAATAAATAATATTTAGCCCGGACATGTAATAACATATTTATATTTTTATTCCCACAAAGTTTTGTTTTATTAGTACTTATAGCTAAATTGTGGAAGAAGTTAAAGTATAAAACCTTATATACAAATATATGAATGGAACTTGAATAAGTGGAT
>APFE031669940.1:171625-240055 GCA_000404065.3 Pinus taeda | reverse complement strand
TTATTAATATAATGTTTGACCATAGTCCTGGGGTCAAAAATAGCCGTTAGATAGCTGTTGGAGTCTCTGCTCAGTCTAAGTCTATTTAATATGCTAAGCCAAGTCTGTCTCTTCAACTTGTCCTGACGATGAACCACACTAGTTGGTTCGAAACGCGTCGACAAATGTCTTTGTCATGTGATTTACGCCGAAGCACTTCTTATAACTATGATGGATCACAGAAGCCTCAATTCTACAAATTCTCACGTAACAAAACAAAATAAAATTAAAAATAATAGTTATTTATATGATATTCATACGTTATTTATAAATTAATTTTTATTAACTAATAAACTTTGTTATTTATAAATTATTCTAATACTAATACAATATTGGTTATTTAATTATACTAATAAATCTTTTATATTTACAATTATAAACTATTTATTATAATACATCTTTTATATTTTATGAATTATAAATTTATTATACACTATATATCTTGTTATATAAATTAATTATATATTAATACATCTTAATAACTATATTGTAAAATTTATTTGAAAGTCTCTACGGTGGAAATTGACAAATTTCTAACTTATTTTTTTAAACCCTTAATTGTTTATTTATAAATTATGTTTAATATACTAATACATCTTATAATATATTGTATTCTTTAAAAATCTACGTGGAAATTGACTAATTCTAACGTACTTTTGTTAAGCCGCAAAATGACATAATAAGTAAATATTTTTTCCCAAGTTTATAATATAAGAGTTTACAAGTACATATTTTTATAATGTATATAATAATAGTTATGGAAATATTTCCATTCACTGAGATTTGAGGAATGAATGGTATTGAATTGTTATATTCATAAACGTGTAAAGGTTAATGATAGATAAATTTATTTATTTATTAAATTTTATACAATAATTTTGAGTAAGATTATGATTTTATGTTGTTTAAAATGAAATTTTGGATGTATAAATAGATTCAACACCTTAAAAAATTATTAAAGAATTTAAATTTTGCCGATTAAACGATTTAAACTTATAATTTGTAAAAATATCTACTAGATTTTTGTCTATTTGGGATAGCTCAATTGGCAATGGCCATGGAAATGAAGTCTCACTTAACCGAAAGTATTGGGTTCAAATCTTGTGCTACCCCTTGAAACTTGAGGAAATCTTCACTAGTTAGATTATGTGCTTATTGAAAATAATTATAGATGCATTTTAAATTCAAATTTACCAGACACTGAGGGGGGTTAAATTTCTCAAGATGCAAACCTCGTTTTGAGTATAAAACTTGAGGAAATCTTCACATCTTGAGAGATTTGATCCCTCTTCATTTTTTTGCCTAAATTGGGAAACTATTCATATTAATTCATGGCAAAAAAGTATATTAGTTTTTTTTATTTTTTATTGATTGGTATTTCATTGGGGAAACCAAAGTAGTAGGATAGAAGAAAAGTCTTAATCATTGTAAGCTAATTGAACATATTCACAAAAATTACTATTTAAAGTAGCTTAAGAGAGTTTGATAAACTTTGATACCCTTCTTTCCCTGATATAGTACCTAATGCGTTGTAGATAAAAAGAAAAGTAGAATAAAAATAACATTTAGTTGGAGGGAAAAGAAACCTAGATAGTCCCAGGTGGTCCTCTATCCTCAATGGAATCAATGAACTCTAAACCTGGTAACTTTTTGGTAAGCATATTAACCTTTTCATTTATATTTTTCATGTTCAATTATACTTTATCTATATTGAATGGAATCTCTTGTTGAGCCTTAGAACGCTCAACCAACACCTTCACCATTATGGTTTTCAATTGCTAATATGCATCTACACTATGTATGTATCCAATTTTCTTGGTCCTAGTGTTTCTTGTGTCAAGAATCCAACCTCCTACTTCCTCCTTGACCTCTACATCCAAGATGAAATTTATTTCAATATGAGCTTCCCTTTCGACTATAACATCAGCCTATTCTACCCTGCTTATTGTAATAATGATTGTGATTGTAATGTCAATGTTGAAGAACCTTAAATGGTTGGACCTTTGATTAAACATATGATACTTATTATTATTTTTATTTAATTAATGCAACTAAAGGTTAGATATCCTCACAGATCCTTGGTCGGAGAGAAGCTTGTTACTTTCCTATAATGAGTGAAGTCATGTCCCTTACTAGATAAGTTAAAAGACAAAGTTATTGGTGGTGTGTTGGTGAGTTACACATGTTGCACACATGTTGGCTACCTATTATGTGTTGTGAATAGGCCCATACTCACCTAAAGAGGGAGGAAGTGTCAAGCCACCACCTAACACATGGAAAAGAAGGGATTGAACATGGATGTTTAATGTCAGGACATGAAGGAAAAGGAAATGACATATTCAAGGGAGAACATGAAAGGACCCAAAGGAAAAGCAAAAGAGAAGTAGTGGGAGACAGACAATGCTAGCTTGGAGGGAGGGAGGTTCTTTGTAACATCCTCCTCCCACACTTACCCAAGTTCGCTAGTCCACCAGGGTAAATATGTGATGAGGAGTTACTGTGATATGACTCAACCTCCTAGGTACAATTAAGGAAGTGAAATTGACAAACTAAAACCATATTGATCTTCCTTAGGAGCTAACCAACCAGTTCGGATGACAAACCCCTAAGATAACTTGTTTTCTCACTAACATGGGCTCTCATTCGCTCCCGTGACAAGTAAATCCGGTGATTGATACCCTTCAATCACTCCCATAAGCCTACACCCTAGTGACTGTAGACTAATTTACTCAGTTTTATGCCAGTGACCTCGAGATATGAGCCATTTTCGTAAGGCTAGGACCCAGGCCCTTGCCCAAACTTAATAAAACTCTAAAAAATGATAAATAACAAAGAGACGATGCTTCTAATGCAAAACTTGAATAAGGACTTAACCCGACCCTTCCTAACCATGATAGACATTTCTTCAAACACATCATGAACGTGTAATGTACAAGTCATAAATACACATATGAACATAGGGGTCTCATACTTATTTGACAATCATCAAGAAGGCTTGATGCCCTCTCACAATAGCTGTAATGTCATATAATAGGTCATGCATTCATTAACCATTAGTTTACTAATCAAAACATGATGAGAGCCATAATGAAAATCTATCATAAAACCACACTTATAACCAACACATAACCAAAATAATAACAATGATAGAGAAACCATCAAAGCCACATAATAAGAAATATAATTACTCATGAAATACAAGGGGAACAATTATTTTTTTTATTAACATATGCAAAAGCCAACCAAGTCAGGGACTTCCATGTACCACCTAACCATATATTGGGTTGAACCAAATCTTTGTTTCAGCCAATAACCCTCGTGCCATATTCCAAGCATGAATGTTGGACTCAAAACAAAACAACTAGGGCTTCCTTAGGCTTTGCCGCATATCCCACCATTACTGGTCAAGGGACTTCTAGGCCTAAAAAAATCATCTATACAATCAGTGTTTACAGTGTATCCTGCCATTACTAGTCAAGGGATTCCTCGACCAAAACAAAGAAACATAAACTACTATTATTTACTAAAATCCCACCAAAACTAGTCAAGGGATTACTAGGCCTAAACAAGCTTGGGTTCCTATGGATTTACTGTGTATCCCTCAATTACTGGTCAAGGGATTCCTAGGCCCTTGGGAATTTTCTTGGGACCACCTCACCCAGTTCCAAAACTATTTGGAAATCCAACTCAACCAAATGAAAGAACCCCATCACAACATGTATATCTAGAAATCGAAAGGCAAGGATGAAACCACTTTCACACCTGGAAAAACCCATGACAATGAAAACAAGAGAACCAAATATACACATGCATGTAACGTGCATGCAAAAAATAGAATGGAAACCATACATGCAACTCAATACCTGCAAGTAATCTCATTGTAGCCCCTTGATCGAACTCTTCCTTTCTTGACCCTTACTTCCCTTTTCTTCCTTGCCCTTCCTTTTTCTAATGCTAGAGTGCTATAAGAATGCTCTAAGTGTGCAAGGGTATGAGAGCGGGAATAGAGAGAGAGCTCCAAAACTGAACTGACAAAAGTTGTGAATTGATCCTCAAAAGCCTTTTTATTATTGAGGCCTTTATTTTCTTCATTTTTCTCTATTTTCCTTCAATTTCCTTCTCACATAAAACCTGTGACCTTTCACCTTCCTTTTCTCCTATTTTCTCTCGTTTCATAAATAAAATGACAATCAATGCCTCTTGCCTTTTCAAAGCCTTTGTTATTTCCTTTGCTAATTTTCTTTAGCCATAATAAACCAAATGAACACCCACTTGGATGATTTTCCCAACATTCAAATTGGAATACGTGTCCCATGACCTTGGTATTATTTTTCCTTTATTAACTTTATTTTATGAACTTTTAACCTGGGGCTATTAGAAACCCCTCCCCCTTAGGGGAACACCGTCCTCGATGTTCTATAACACCTACAACCAGTAAGACCATTGAAAATAAAAAGAAACTTCACATGGATCTTTATAACTTAGCTTGATGCAGTAGTTACAATTATCAACCTTCTAAAAAGAAAACCATCATGACAAACATAACAACATGATACCCATACTGCTTATTGGAGCTTTATAACACAACTCATTGTGGTAT
This sequence comes from Pinus taeda, assembly GCA_000404065.3. Classification (NCBI taxonomy): domain Eukaryota; kingdom Viridiplantae; phylum Streptophyta; class Pinopsida; order Pinales; family Pinaceae; genus Pinus; species Pinus taeda. The sequence continues at coordinate 235,416 of APFE031669940.1, read as the reverse complement.
TTATAATAACAACCATACATAAATATGTACATATACCAAAACAATTTTTTCTAACATGGGCTCTCATTCGCTCCCATGACAAGTAAATCCGGTGATTGATACCCTTCAGTCACTCCCATAAGCCTACACCCTAGCGACTATAGACTAATTTACTCAGTTTTATGCCAGTGACCTCGAGATATGAGCCATTTTCTCAAGGCTAGGACCCAGGCCCTTTCCCAAACTTAATAAAACTCTCAGAAATGATAAATGACAGAGACAATGCTTCTAATGCAAAACTTGAATAAGGACTTAACCTGACCCATCCTAACCATGATAGACATTTCTTCAAACACATCATGAACGTGTAATGTACAAGTCATAAATACACATATGAACATAGGGGTCTCATACTTATTTGAGAATCATCAAGAAAGCTTGATGCTCTCTCACAATAGCTGCAATGTCATATAATAGGTCATGCATTCATTAACCATTCGTTTACTAATCAAAACATGATGAGACCCATAATGAAAATCTATCATAAAACCACACCTATAGCCAACATATAACCAAAATAATAACAATGATAGAAAAATCATCAAAGCCAAATAATAAGAAATATAATTACTCATGAAATATAAGGGGAACCTTTTTTTCTTTTATTAACATATGCAAAAGCCAACCAAGTCAGGGACTTCCATGCACCACCTGACCATATATTGGGTTGAACCAAATCTTTGTTTCAGCCAATAACCCTTGTGCCATATTCCAAGCATGAATGTGGGACTCACAACAAAACAACTAGGGCTTCCTTAGTCTTTGTCGCATATCCCACCATTACTGGTCAAGGGACTTCTAGGCCTAAAAAAATCATCTATACATTCAGTCTTTACGGTGTATCTTGCCATTATTGGTTAAGGGCTTCCTCGACTGAAACAAAGAAACATAAACTACTATACTTTACTGAAATCCCACCAAACTGGTCAAGGGATTACTAAGCCTAAACAAGCTTGGATTCCTATGGATTTACTGTGTATCCACTAATTACTGGTCAAAGGATTCCTAGGCCCTTGGGAATTTTCTTGGGACCACCTCACCCAGTTCCAAAACTATTTGGAAATCCAGATCAACCAAATGAAAGAACCCCATCACAACATGTACATCTAGAAATCGAAAGGGAAGGATGAAACCACTTTCACACCTGGAAAAACCCATGACAACGAAAACAAGAGAACCAAATATACACATGCATGTAATGTGCATGCAAAAAATAGAATGGAAACCATACATGCAACTCAATACCTGCAAGTAATCTCATTGTAGCCCCTTGATCGAACTCTTCCTTTCTTGACCCTTACTTCCCTTTTCTTCCTTGTCCTTCCTTTTTCCAATGCTAGAGTGCTCTAAGAATACTCTAAGTGTGAAAGGGTATGAGAGAGGGAATAGAGAGAGAGCTCCAAAAATGAACTGAAAAAAGTTGTGAATTGATCCTCAAAAGCCTTTTTAATATTGAGGCATTTATTTTCTTCAATTTTCTCTATTTTCCTTCAATTTCCTCCTCACATAAAACCTGTGACGTTTCACCTTCCTTTTCTCCTATTTTCTCTTGTTTCATAAATAAAATGACAATCAATGCCTCTTGCCTTTTCAAAGCCTTTGTCATTTCCTTTGCCAATTTTCTTTAGCCATAATAAACCAAATGAACACCCACTTGGATGATTTTCCCAACATTCAAATTGGAATACATGTCCCATGACCTTGGTCTTATTTTTCCTTTATGAACTTTATTTTATGAACTTTTAACCTGGGGCTATTAGAAACCCATCCCCCTTAGGGGAACACCGTCCTCGGTGTTCTATAATACCTACAACCAGTAAGACCATTGAAAATAAAAATAAACTTCCCGTGGATCTTTATAACTTAGCTTGATGCAGCAGTTACAATTATCAACCTTCTGAAAAGAAAACCATCATGACAAACATAACAACATGATACCCATACCGCTTATTGGAGCTTTATAACACAACTCATTGTGGTATTTATAATAACAACCATACATAAATATGTACATATACCAAAACAAATTTTCCTTCACTAACAAATAATGAAGGATACATATCCTACATTTGACCATCTCCCATGTAGCTTCATTGGGCCCAAAGTGCTTCCACTGCACTTTAACTTACTTGATTTCTCGATTTCAGAGCATAATTTCCTTCCACTACAAAATGCACCAAGGTTCGAGCTAGAATTCTCCTTATGACTCCACTTGCAATACAGACCAATCAATATCATGATCAACATCTTTTACATATCTATTAAGTAATCAAACATGGAAAACATCATGGAATTTCACTGTCGCAAGCAATGCAAGTTTGTATGCCACTGGTCCAATCCTCTCAAGGATCTTGAAAGGCCTCCAATACCAAGGTGCCAACATCGCACATGATCCATCCTCAAGGAGATCTTCTTGAGCTTGATTTGTAGGTACACATTTTTCTCGACTTGAAACTCCTTAATTCCCTATACTGATCTCCATAACTCTTTTTCCTATCATGTGTTGCCTTTAGGTTCTACTTGATAACCTGCATTTCTTGTTCCATCTCTACCAACATATCTGGTCCTATCAACACCCTGTTCACTGCATCAGTCCAACTGATGGGAGTATTACAAATCCGCCCATAAAGTGCCTTAAACAAACTCTTCCTGAGTGACCCTTAATACCCATTGTTGTAAGAAGGGAAATTTTAAGGATGAATATTTATTTGAAAGTTTAGAAACCTTGATGAATCTTGGTAATCTATAAGAGAAAAAATGTAAAACTTTTGATAATATTTTTGTAAATATAACTAAAATTATGATTATATTATATTAGCTTATATAAGATTCTGGTTATTTTTATGGTAAAATGATTTCATACTATAAAACTTGGGCAAATTATTTTTAGAAAAAATGGAAATTGGTGAATATTGTTGTAGGAAAAGGTATATAAAATTGCCCCACCTACGAATATTAGCCTGTAAACTTTTCCCTAGTTGTAAGAAAACTCTACTAGTGGAAGGTACTCTTCCTTCTTTCTCCATTAATGCATAACATACTTTCTTAACATGTTCTCCAAAATCCTATTGACCCTAACTATATGTCCATTTGTCTACAGATGATAAGTTGTACTAAAGGCTAACTCTACACCCAAACATGCAAATAACTCCCTCCAAAACTTGGAAGTGAACTTAACATCTCTATTAGATACAATCTTCTTCGGAACACCATGCAACCTCACTATCTCCTTGATGAAAACCTATGCTACATCATTAGCTGAATAAGTAGACTTCACTGGAATGAAGTGTGATACCTTCATGAACCTATCAACCACAACCATAATAGAATCATGATGTCTAGATGTCCTCAGAAAACCTGCAATGAAATCCATGGAAATGACATCCCATTTCTACTCTGGGATCATAATCAACTGTAGTAAACCACTCATATGCTTACACTCTGCCTTTATGATCCAGGTCCGGGTGTTAAAAAGGACCCTTCCAAGACCTTTTACTTTCGTGATGTGTTAAATTGCATTTTTAAAAGAAACATAAATGAATACATGTGCATGTTGTAAAGAAGAGGAATATGACAATCATCAGCACATGAAAACACAAGCCATTGATAATGGAGTTTGTCCAGGAGGGACTACGTCTCTGGGCCCCGGTTTCAAGATGGTGTAGGCCACTGCATTAAGTGTTGTCAATAGTGATGATGTATATAGAGGTGATGTCACTATCATACAAGGAAAATGCCCTCACGTAGGAGTGGCTCCAAGAGATGTTCCACTACAGGAACTCTCAGTCAAAAGGACTCCTATCAGTATGACACAAAATCATGCATGATGAGCATCCTGCCAACATGGCATAAAAGGGATCTCAATGCAAACTTACATGAAGAAAATATGAGTATCCCATCAACATACAAAAAAAGGATCTCAAAACACAACATGATGAATCATGACAACAAGTACATCACATAGACGATTCCATGTCACATGAAGCAAGAATCATAAAAATGAGTAAGAAACAGGATCCCACATCAAACATCAATCAAGGACCTGTGCAGCAAAATGCATAGCAAAATAAGTACATGAACACTACATATACCTCACAACCAAGGTCCATATGAAGAAGTGAATGTAAAACTATTGAAGTTGTTTGGACCATTCATCTCATGACATCAATCGCATGAAAATGGTTGCTCACACATGGACGTTGACACCTACATTCCACTTAGAAAAGTGGTTGAAGAATAGAATGAGAGAATGAGAAATTTGAATGCACCATCAAATTTATGATGCCGAATAGTGCAAAATCGACTGTCTAATTTTTGAATTCTGAGAAGTTGAGAATCTGAGGCTTAAGGAATCTTTTAGATTCCCCCTAGATTCCTCAAATATTCTGCTTCATGGGTGGACTGGAAATTTGCAACTCAAATGGTGAATCTGACCTCGCCATTGTGATCCCTGTGGAAATCGTGAAAAACAAGTATAAACTTGACTATATTTCGACATGGAGAAAATTAACTCCTCGGGAAAATTTCAAGGATCATGGTTCTGCTCTCTATTTTTGCAGCAATCATGGTTCCATCCTCATACTAAAAATTACCAAAAAATGTAGAACTCTGATGGAGACACGGGAAACACCATTGCATTCATGGTGTCAAGAAGTGCTAAACCATATAAAATTTGTCAAAATCTGACAAAGTGAAATTTCACCCCTCCTGCAAAATGCTGCCTCAAACTGCATTCCAAGATTCTGCCTCCTCTGTGTCAAAATTCGTGCCCGCTCCTGGTTCCTCCATCTGTTCCCGTGCACTGATAAAACTAGGTTTATATAAAATTTTGGGCAGAGTTGATCAAAAAGTCATTTGGCATGTTGGTAAATTTGGTGTTTGGTTGGAGAGAGGTTGGGGGATCAAATCTTGACCCTCTCAAATTAGGTGAGCATATCAAATATATTTTGGCATATTATTTTTTAATAACCGCTTTAATATTGGTGCGTTGTTTAATTGTAGCGGAGGTTTGTTTTTAAATATTAAATGTGGTTTTGTGTGTTGGGTCGTTGGTACCTCATATGGGGCCACCTGGTGGGGGCTGGCCCACGTGGCTGGGTGGGTTCAACTCCCACCAACCTCACATTAATTGTTTTTTTGTATTCATAGTTATAGGGAGGCGTGGGTGGTGGGGGTGGTGGCCCACCACCGCCCTTTTTTATATATTTTTTATTTCTTTTTAATACAAAAAAATCATTTTTGAAAATTTTGAAATTTGGCAGATGGATTCTTTTTAACTAGGCCACAATTTCGCCTAGAATCTGGCTAGAGTTGGCCGGAAGCCGGTGAACAGGTTCTGTCCAAATTGTGGCCTTCTTAAGCCTGCCCAGTCAGCAAAAAGTCATCCCAAATTTGACTACTTCTATCTTCCTCATCCAGACTCAGATTGACAAACTGTTCGCACCATTGTGATCAGGATGATGAGATCTACAACTTGAACTTCATTCAAGAAACTTCTAAGCAATTTGGTTTTTGAGCTTCCATCAGTTGTCTTTGTCTTGTGTGTCTCTCTGGAGCCACCTAGATCAATCCTCCCCACTGAGGAGCTTTTGGTCCTCCAAAAGCATGAAAAATAATCTGCAACTTCTCTGTACCTTGTTTCCATCACAAGCATCCTGAAAAGGTTTCACTTCCATCCCCTTCACCTTTGTTCTTCGGAGCCTTAGGTGATGAGCCGAAACCTGCTACCTCTGCAACCTATAGTACATTATTTCATAAATTACATGCTTTACTTTCATGACCAACTAATGACCCGAGCATCCTAGACTTGCCACGAGTTTATAACACATACTCGGTGGTCAAGTTTACACTAAGATGGACAAAAGACCTCAACTATGACAACAAGGCCAATATATCATTGTTGCTTCAACAAGTCATGGAAAACACATCATCACTACAACACATGATTTACAAACATAAGGTCAAACACTATTGTTTTGACAAGTGATGTAAACACAACATCACTTTCATAGTTTTACATGAGACACCAAATATGACTAGACATTATTGTTGTTGAACAAGTAATGGAAAACATATAATCACTTTTACATTTTAAAATGCAACAAATGATTTACAAAAGAATGACCATGAAATGACAACATGTCTAGAAACCATTTTTCACTTATCAATGTGAATGGGTTGCCTCCTTGTGGCGTTTTGCTTGTTGAACAATCGTTTCACTTGGTTCATGCACTGACACTTTGTCTTCAAGGCGCTGCTCTGGATGGAGCCTCCAACAAGTAACTCTTTGATGGCCACTTCTATCACAATGACTACAATACATCTTTTTCCTCTAGATCTGCTTAACATGTTTCTTTACCTACTATTGAGAGGGTATTTCATGCCTCATCCTTTTGTGTGCTGCCATTCTTTTCCAACACTTAGAAAATGTATGGTTATGTAATCCACAAAAGGTACATGTTTTTCGATGCCATGTTCTTCGTTCATCATTAACAACATGATCATAATCGAAATTAACATTCACATGTCGAAATTGGTTATACCTTTCCTTGTTGTCTTTGGTGTAGGTATCGCGATGACAGCTTGCCTCAGCTCTCTCCCTGCAATGGGCACTGTCGTGGGATGATGGGGATGTGTTCCTATTATTTTCTTTCCTCGATGATTTTGACAATGTCTTAGAAGCATATGACACCTTAGAAAATTCTCCTTTGGTGTATCTTGAGCCTACAAATTGAGGTCTCTGCACAACCTCCAATGGTTGAGTTATGCCTTGGTTATCAACACCAAGTTCTTTTTCGTCCTTGTGCCTCATCCTTGTAAGGATCCTCATGTTGTCCCTGTAATTGGGATCTCCACATCTCCAACAGAAATCTTATTATGTGAAGATGAAACTGAAAGGAAATCAACATATTTTACCTCCTCTTTCGATTTGGAAAGAACTGATGAGGGTTTCTCATCATTTGTTGTTGGTGGTTCGCTAACTGTCGTGGCACATTCCCTAACTTCCTTTCTGATATACCCAAGTCCTACCTGATAGGCTAATTCCTTCACTTTGATGGGGTTGACAATGCCTTGGTCATTAACGCCCAAGCCTTTCCATTCATACCTCATTCTCTTCAATAGTTTGGAGCCAATTCCTGTGGTATGATTTTCAAAAATAGCAAAATCATCATCAGGAAACATACATGAATTTGGAGAATTACATTTTACCTCATATGGGTCATGTTGCAGCGTTTCCAAGGAATCGTCCTTTGCTTGCAGCTGTCATAGCAATCTATGTTTCTCCTATTTCTCTTCATGTATATGCATCTTCAATTCAGCATTCTTTGTTTAAAGATTATGTTTGTTTTGCTTCAATTCTTCTAGGGCCTCTTCCATGGCTTGCAACTGAAGCTGCAATCACTCCTTTTCCTCTATCTCTTTTTGTAGAGTTTCATACATTATCTCTAGCCTTTTGGAAATGTTGAGCATGGTCTCGTACATTGCTTTTTCATCCTCTGTTGCTACGTGTTGCATTGTTCATGTTTCAATTCACATCAATGCAAAGACCACTCTGATACCACTTGATCCAAGTCTGGGTGTGACAAAGGACCCTTCCAAGGCCTTTTACTTTCGTGATGTGTTAAATTACATTTTTAAAAGAAACATTAATGAATACATGTGCATGTTGTAAAGAAGAGGAACATGACAATCATCAGCACATGAAAACATAAGCCGTTGATAACGGGGTTTTTCCAGGAGGGACTACGTCTCTGGGCCTCGGGCATTAAGTGTTGTCAATAGTGATGATGTACATAAAGGTGATGTCGCTATCATACAAGGAAAATTCCCTCGCGTAGGTATGGCTCCAAGATATGTTCCGCTACAGGAAATCTCAGTCAAAAGGACTCCTATCAGTATGACACAAACTCATGCAGATGAGCATCCTGCCAACATGGCATAAAAGGGATCTCAATGCAAAATTACATGAAGACAATATGAGTATCCCATCAACATACAACAAAGGGATCTCAAAACACAACATGACGAATCATGACAACAAGTACATCACATAGACAATTCCATGTCACATCAAGAAGGAATCATAAAAATGAGTAAGAAATGGGATCCCACCTCAAACATCAATCAAGGACCTGTGTAGCACAATTCATAGCAAAAGAAGTACATGAACACTGCATGTACCTCACAACCAAGGGCCATATGAAGAAGTGGATGTCAAATTGCAGAAGCTGTTCGGACCATCGATATCATGGCATCAATCGCACAAAAATGGTTGCTCACACATGGACGTTGACACCTGCGTTCCACTTAGAAAAGTGGCTGAAGAATAGAATGAGAGAATGAGAAATATGAATGCACCATTAGATTTATGATGTCGAATAGTGCAAAGCCGACTGTCCAATTTTTGAATTCTGATAAGTTGAGAATCTAGGGCTAAGGAATCTTTTAGATTCTACCTAGATTCCTCAAAGATTCTGCTCCATGGGTGAACTGGAAATCTGGAACTCAAATGGCGAATTTGACCTTGCCATTGCAATCCTTGTGGAAAATAGTGAAAAGCAAGTATAAACTTGACTATATTCTGACATGGAGAAAATTACTGCCTTGGGAAAATTTCAAGGATCATGGTTCTGCTCCCTATTTTTGTAGCAATCATGGTTCCATCCTCACACTAAAAATGACCAAAAAATGCAGAAATCTAATGGATACATGGGCAATGCCATTGCATTCATGGAATTGAGAAGTGCTAAAACCATATAAAATTTGTCGAAATATGGCAAAGTGAAATTTCACCCCTCCTGCAAAATGTTGCCTTGAACTACATGCCAAGATTCTGCCTCTTTTGTCTCGAAATTCATGCCCACTCTTGGTTCCTCCATCTATTCCCATGCATTGATAAAACTGGGTTTATATAAAATTTTGGGCAGAGTTTATCAAAAAGTTGTTTGGCATGTTGGTAAATTTGGTGTTTGGTTGGAGAGAGGTCGAGGGATCAAATCCCAACCATCTCAAATTAGGCGAGCATATCAAATATATTTTGGCATATAGTTTTTTAATAACCACTTTAATATTGGCATGCTATTTAATTATGGCAGAGGTTTATTTTTAAATATTAAATGTGGTTTTCTGTGTTGGGTTGTTGGTACCTCATATGAGGCCGCCCAGTGGGGGCTGGCCCACATGGCCGGGCAGGTTCAACTCCCACCGAACTCACCTTAATTGTTTTTTTGTATTCATATTTATGGAGAGGCATGGGTGGTGGGGGTGGTCACCCACCACTGCCTTTTTTTATATTTTTTTATTTTTTTTTAATACAAAAAAAAATTGTTTTCGAAAATTCTGAAATTTGGCCGAAGAAGTCTTTTTAACTAGGCGACAATTTCGCCCAAAATCTGGCTAGAGTTGGATGGAATTTGGTTGACAGGTTCTGTCCAAATTTTGGCCTCCTTAAGCTTGCCCAGTCAGCAAAAAGTCAACCCAACTTTGACTGCTTATATCTTCCTCATCCGGACTCGGATTGGTGAACCATTCACACTGTTGCGACCAGGACGACGAGATCTACAACCTGAACTTGGTTAGAGAAACTTCTGAGAACTTTGGTTTTTGAGCTTCCATCAGTCCTCTTTGTCCTGTGTGTCTCACTACAGCCACCTGGACCAATCCTCCCCACTGAGGAGCTTTTGGTCCTCCAAAAGCATGAAAAATAATCTGCAACTTCTTTGTACTTTATCTGCATCACAAGCATCTTGAAAAGGTCTCGCTTCCATCCACTTCACCTTTGTTCGTCGGAGCCTTAGGCGACAAGCCAACACCTGCTACCTCTGCAACCTGTAGTACATTCTTTCATAGATTACATGCTTGACTTTCGTGATCAACTAATGACCCAAGCGTCCCACACTTGCCACGAGTTTATAACACATACTTGGTCATCAAATTTACATTAAGATGGACGCAAGACCTCACCTATGACAACAAGGCCAATCTATCATTGTTGCTTCAACAAGTGATGGAAAACACATCATCACTGCAACACATGATTTACAAACATAAGGCCAAACACTATTGTTTTGACAAGTGATGGAAACATAACATCACTTTCATAGTTTTACATGCGACACCAAATAATACCAGACATCATTGTTGCTGAACAAGTGATGGAAAACACATCATCACTTTTACATTTTAAAATGCAACAAATGATTTACAAAAGAACGACCATGAAATGACAACATGTCTAGAAACCATTTTTAACTTATCAATGTGAATGGGTTGCCTCCTTGTGGTGATTTTGCTTGTCAAACAATCATTTCGCTTGGTTCATTCACTAACACTTTGTCTTTAAGGCACTGCTCTAAATGGAGCCTCCAACAAGTGGCTCTTTGATAGCCACTTCTATTGCAATGACTACAATATGTCTTCTTCCTCCAGATCTGCTTAACATGTTTCTTTACCTGGTGTTGAGAGGGTCTTTCACACCTCATCCTTTTGTGTGCTGCCATTCTTTTCCAACACTTAGAAAATGTATGGTTATGTAATCCACAAGAGGTACATTTTTTTCAATTCTATGTTCTTTGTTCATCATTAACAACATGATCATAATCAAAATGAACATTCGCATGTCAAAATTGGCTATACCTTTCCTTATTGTCTCTGGTGTAAGTATGGCGATGAGTGCTTACCTTAGCTCTCTCCCTACAATGGGCACTATCGTGGGATGATGGGGATGTGTTCCCATCATTTTCTTTCCTTGAAGATTTTGACGATGTCTCAGAAGCATATGACACCTTCAAACATTCTCCTTTGGTGTATCTTGAGCCTACAAATTGAGGTCTCTACACAACCTTCATTGGTTGAGTTATGCCTTGGTTATCAACACCAAGTTCTTTTTCCTCCTTGTGCCTCATCCTTGTAAGGATCCTCATGTTGTCCCTGTAATTGGGATCTCCACATCTCCAACAAAAATCTTATTATGTGAAGATGAAACTGAAAGGAAATCAACATATTTTACCTCCTCTTTCGATTTGAAAAGCACTGATGAGGGTTTCTCATCATCCGTTGTTGGTGGTTCGCTAACTGTCGTGGCGCATTCCCCAAATTCCTTTCTAACATACCCAAGTCCTATCTGAAAAGGTAATTCCTTCACTTTGATGGGGTTGAAAATGCCTTGGCCATTAATGCCCAAGCCTTTCCCTTCATACCCCATTCTCTTCAGTAGTTTGGAGCCAATTCCTGTGGTATGATTTTCAAAAACATTGAAATCATCATCAGGAAACATACATGAATTTGGAGAATTACATTTTACCTCACATGGGTCATGTTGCAGCTTTTCCAAGGCCTCGTCCTTTGCTTGCAGCTGTCGTAGCAATCTATGTTTCTCCTCTTTCTCTTCGTGTAAACGCATCTTCAATTCAATGTTCTCCGTTTGAAGATTATGTTTGTTTTGCTTCAGTTCTTCCAGGCCCTCTTCTGTGGCTTGCAACTGAAGCTGCAATCGCTCCTTTTCCTTTGTCTCTTTCTGTAGAGTTTCATACATTATCTCTACCCTTTTGGAAATGTTGAGCATGGTCTCGTACATCACTTTTTCATCCTTTGTCACTGCACCTTCCATTGTTCATGCTGCAATTCACATCAAAACAAAGACCGCCCTGATACCACTTGATCCAGATCTAGGTGTGATAAAGGACTCTTACAAGACCTTTTATTTTCATTAGGTGTTAAATTTCATTTTTAAAAGAAACATAAATGAATACATGTGCATGTTGTAAAGAAGATGAACATGACAATCATCAACACATGAAAACATAAGCCGTTGATAATGGAGTTAGTCCAGGAGGGACTATGTCTCCGGGCCTCGGTGTTAAGATGGTGTAGGCCACTGCATTAAGTGTTGTCAATAGCGATGATGTACATAGAGGTGATGTCGCTTTCATACCAGGAAAATTCTCTCACATAGGAGTGGCTCCAAGAGATGTTTCGCTACAAGAACTCTCAGTCAAAAGGACTCCTATCAGTATGACACAAACTCATGCATGATGAGCATCCTGCCAACATGGCATAAAAGGGATCTCAATGCAAACTTACATCACAACAATATGAATATCCCATCAACATACAACAAAGGGATCTCAAAACACAACATGACGAATCATGACAACAGGTACATCACATAGACGATTCCGTGTCACATAAAGCACGAATCATAAAAATCAGTAAGAAACAGGATCCCACATCAAACATCAATCAAGGACCCGTGTAGCACAATGTATAGGAAAAGAAGTACATGAACATTTCATATACCTCACAACCAAGGGCTATATGAAGAAGCAGATGTAAAACTACTGAAGCTATTCGGACCATCGATCTCACAGCATCAATCACACAAAAATGGCTACTCGCACACGGACATTGACACCTGCATTCCACTTAAAAAAGTGGTTGAAGAATAGAATGAGAGAATGAGAAATCTGAATGCACCATCAGATTTATGAGGTGAGCATATCAAATATATTTTGGTATATGGTTTATTAATAACCGCTTTAATATTGGCACACTGCTTAATTGTGGTGGAGGTTTGTTTTTAAATATTAAATGTGGTTTTGTGTGTTGGGCTGTTGGTACCTCATACGAGGCTACCCAGTGGGGGTTGGCCCACGAGGCCGTGTGGGTTCAACTCCCGCCGACCTCACCTTAATTGTTTTTTTGTATTCATAGTTATGGAGAGGCATGGGTGGTGGGGGTGGTGGCCCACCACCGTCCTTTTTTATATTTTTAATTTTTTTTTTTAATACAAAATAATCATTTTGGAAAATTTTGAAATCTGGCCGAAGGAGTCTTTTTAACTAGGCCACAATTTCGCCCAGAATCTGGCAAGAGTTGGCTGGAATCTGGTGGATGGATTCTGTCCAAATTGTGGCTTCCATAAGCCTACCTAGTCGGCAAAAAGTCAACCCAGCTTTGACTACTTCTGTATTCCTCATCCAGACACGAATTGACAAATTGTTCATACCATTGCAATCAGGACGACGAGATCTACAACATGAACTTGGTTTGAGAAACTTCTAAGCACTTTGGTTTTTGAGCTTCCATCAGTCCTCTTTGTCCTGTGTGTCTCTTTAAAGCCACCTGGATCACTTTACCTTGTTGACAATCCAAACATATAGCCGCAAACTATGCCACTTCATTCTTCATATTTGTCCAATAATATAAGTTCTTCACCATTGTCAATGCATTTTGATATCTTCGATGGCTTGAATATGGATTAACATGAAATTTTCTCAAGGTAAGCTTCTTGAGTTCACTATTATTAGACACATAAGTCTTGTCCCTAAATTTTACCAAACCATATGCTGTGAGGCAATAATCCACATCTTGATCACCTATACCCTACTTTTGTAACTTGTGCCTAGCTCCCTATACATATCATCATGTTGTCTTGCCTGTAAGATTCGATCCTGTAAATATGTCCCGTATGAACTCATATTTGTTATGTGATTTACCTATACTCTTTTGCTAAGAGCATATCCAATCCTGTTCTCCTTACCCTTGATGTACCTGATCTCAAAGTCAAACTCAGTGATCATGGCCAACCACCTAGCTTGTTTGGAATTTATATTAGGTTAGTCAAAAAAATATCTCAACCCACTGTGATCACTCATCAAAATAAACCTCGTACCAAAAATATAGTGTCTTCAGATCTTCAATGCATGAATGATCATTGCAAACTCAATCTCATGTGTCACATAGTTCTACTCATGCTCATTTATTTTTCTTGACTCAGAGCATATTAGTTGTCCCTCTTGCGTCAAGACTCCACCAATTCCTCTCTTGCGAGCATCTGTACACACCACATACTATTTATATGTATCTACAATCCTGAGAACTAGATAATTTTTCAATAATTTCTTCAACTGGTCAAAACAAATTTCACATTCCTATGTCCATTCAAACTTCTTTCCTTTCCTCTGCAATAATGTAATAGGATAGGAAATCCATGAGAAGTTCCCGATGAACCTCCTATAGTAACCTGCTAATCCTATGAATTGATCTGAACTCATCCACATTCCTAAGAGCTTCCCATTCCATGACAACTCTTATATTTTATGGATCCACTTCTATGCCTTCCTTGGAAACCACATGTCCTAAGTAATGTACCTTTTTTGGAAAGAAACTACATTTACTAAGATTGGCATACAAATTATTCTCTCTTAGCAATCTCAATACTATTTCTACATGTTCAAAATGCTCTTCCTCATTCTTAGAAAATATCAATATATCATCAATGAATACAATAACAAAATTGTCCATATAAAGACCCAACACACTATTCATCAAGCACATGAAAGTAGTCGGAGCATTAGTTAAACCAAAAGGAACATGTTGATATCCTGATCTCAAATCAATCTCCATGAACAAAGCTACTCCCTTCAACTAGTCAAAAAAGTCATCAATATTCAACAACAAATACATGTTCTTGAATTCACAATCTAAGAGTGTCATCCTTCTTCTTCACAAACAACTCCAGTGCACCCGAAGGTGATACACTTGGCCTAATTTATCGCTTGTCAAGCATTTCCTTCAATTGCAACTTCAATTCCAACATATCTAGAGTTCTCATTCTTTATGGTGCCTTTGATGTTGGTGCTGATCCTAGTACCAAATCAATAGAAAGGTCCACTTCCTTGTGAGGTGATAACTCTAAAATCTCTGCTGGGAATACATCCTGAAATTGTTGCAATATCAGGAACCTCTTCAAGACTTCTACATCCTCAACATCCTTACCTTTATCACTAGAAATATGAGCTGCAAATAACACATACCCTTTCTTGCGGCTATGCTTTGGTTGCATAGTTGTAACCATCCTAACTGATCTAGCCTTCTTCTTACCCTATAGGATTCTCTATTCTCCATTTTCATCCAAGAACTCAATGGCCTTTTCATAACAATCTACCTCGATCCTTTGAAGATACAACCAATCCATACCCAGAAGAATATTGTATGATCCCAATGGAAGTACATTCAGATGCACTGGCATAGGCATACCATTCATCTCAAATGTACAAGCTCTTACCCAATGATGAACTCTCTTCTTAGTACTTGTAGCCAACTAAAATAACCAAGACTTTGCATGCACTTATTTCTCAAACCACACTTATACACTAGGTCAGGGTTAACATAGTTATAATTAGATCTAGGGTCAATCAAAATAGAAACAAATTGATCACAAAGCTTACCTTCCATATTAATAATAGATGCCTGATGATTCTCCTGCCTGTTATCTAATGTTGCATATATCTGAGGAATGATCTACCCAACTTTCTGCACTTCCTACGCATTGTAGATTTGAGGCCTACCACCCTGATACAATCGAAAATCCTTCTTGAGGTGCTCCTTGCCACATATCCAACACTACAACTATCCCTTACCATCACCTTTATTTTGTTACCCTCCAGGCTATGACCCATGTCCCTTCCTAGCTACATTAAACTTCTTGTAAGAAACATCATTATGTTTCTCACCTGCATATTGAGGCCTTATTCGCTTTGATGGTGATTTAACTTTAGTATTATCTTTCCCTTTATGACCTTGCTGAGACTCAGTCTTACAACTTGATTGCTCATAACAATGCTTCAACTTTCCAATGACTTCTTCAAGTGATCGAGAATCATCATACTCAATATGATCCTTAAATTCTAATGGTTATCAACTAACAAATCTCTGAACTTTGGCTTTCTCATCCATAAGATATGGTATATACCTCAATAACTCTAAGAAATTAGTCATATACTCCTCATCTATCATCAATCCCATATTTAGTTCATAGAACTCCTTGGCCTTTCTATCATAATACCTCTTCGACAAGTACTTCTTCTAGAAAATTCTCTTGAATTCATGCCAACTCAACTCCTTTGTCCTGATGTCTCTAGCCCACTTCACATCTTCCCACCAGATGTCTTCTTTCCCTTTGAGGCTCAAAATGGCTATCATGTCCTTCATGTTATCTGTGTAATCATGTAACTCAAAGAAATTATTCATCCTAAGAAACCATGCCTCTACGTCTTGCGTTTCTTCATCTCTCCACCAAATGTAGGTGTCTTGTCTTTCTTGAACTCATCCAAAAAATATCCTCTGTCATTCTTTTTTAAGGATGATAGCGATGATAACCATGGTACCTTCCCGAACTAGAACTAGAATAAATCTCGTGTCCACTACCTCTCCTATCAGGTTTATCCAATAATATTACATCCTTAATGGTATCATCCCTATCTAATTTGTGCTTATCATGAGATCTACTAACATATGCTCCATTAGTCCTGTCCCCTTGTCCATGATTGATCCTAAGTTGTCCCTGTCTCTACAAGTCTGACAAACTCTGAAGGATAGCTGCATTGACCTCTGCTTATCTCTCTAGTGCCCTAGAAAGTATCTCTTATGACTGAACAATTCTTCCATTATCTTATTTTCAACTTCTTATTATTTCCTTCAAAAATCTCAAAGTTTCGACTATATGAGGGGAGTACTCATCACCATGCTTCTTATTTGATCTATAGGGAGAGTCTCATGAACTATAATCTGCCATTTTTCTAGTCATATTTGATCCTCTTCTTCGTACAAGTATATCATGTCATATAACAAAACATAAACATAACCAACATACCTTAGTATGGTTCAGGGGAGGATATCTCATCTGCAAGATCAACAAGATTAGTACGATAAATTTATAATCATAATCACAACATTATATTGACATTATCTCAATCATCATCCCGGTTACCATGCATGATGCCACAAACGATAACACCAACTAGACAATGGAGGTATAAGAACATATAGACACTGATATGCATAACAAATCCATATACAACTAACATGAATTCACAATAAACACATCCCAACATCAACATCATCAATTTCTACATGACAACACAACTGTAACAATCACCATCAACATGCATACATAACAAGCACATATACAACCTTCATGCATGCATCAAAACCAAATTTTGCCCATCTAGTCCGAGTGTTGAACCATGCTTTGATACCACTCTATAGTATCAGATATTACCCAAAGAGAAGGCCACCTGCTCTAGTGCCACTTTGTAACAGCCTCCTCCCACACTTACCCAAGTTTACAAATCCACTGGCATAAATATGTGATGAGGAGTTATTATGATATGACTCAACTCCTAGTTATAGTTAAGGAAGTGGAATCAATAAAATAAAACCTTACTAACCTTCCTCAGGAGCTATAAGATCCCCAGGAGCTAACCAACCATTTCAGGTTCCCAACCCCTGAGTTATCTTGCTTTTTCACTGACCTGGGCTTTCAGTTGCTCCCATGACAAGGAAATAAAGTGGTTGACACCCTTCATTCACTCCCATAATCTTGCATCCTAGAAACTATAGTCTAATTTACTCAATTCTGTGCCAATGACTCGAGAGCTAAGCCACTTTTTCAAGTCTAGGACCCAAGCCTCTTCCCAAAACTTAATGAAACTCTCATAAATGATAAATAACAAAGAGACCTAAACACCCTTCTAGCAAAGGGAGGCCAAGTAAAATTACCCTAGATAGTTTTTACGAGTACATTAAATATGTAGGGGGGAGAGAGCTCTGAGGAACCAAGGTTTTGAACAGGGGGCGACAAACATGAGCAAGTAATGATGGAAGGGCTTGGAGGAGGGAGCTCCACTCCCTCATACAATAATGTGGTTTCAAACAAAAGAAAAGAGGCAATTTTGAACAATTTTCGGAATCCACCCGAGGTAGAAACAAATACTACTGACACTCACAAGCCGAGACGCAGAATTTCTCAAGAAAAGGAAGGGACCCACAAGGAAGCTAGGCAGGAAAAGATTCCTAGTGACACCAGTCAAAGAACTGAGAAAATGTCTGCTACAGGACCATGTAAGCCCAAGGATGACATTAAACCCCAGGTGCTCTTAAATGATCCGTCCCTACAGGTGCACAAAGAACATATGGCGACTTATGCGGTTATTTGCAAGTTCATGGGCATATGGCCACCAGAAAAAGCACTATATACTTGGATAAGAAATAACTGGAAATCGAAGGGAGAAATAAATCTACATCTTGGCTCCAAGGGTTTCTTCATAGTGGTTTTCACCAACCTAGAAGACAAAGATAGAGTTTTTGAAGGAGGACCCTACTTCTTTGCTGTTGCAGAACTTTACATGTGACCCTGGGTGATGAACTTTGTTCCGAAGCGAGAAAATTTCACTTTAGTCCCAATATGGATTAGATTATACTCCTTACCTTTAGACTACTGGTTGTCAAAATCTTTAAAATCTATAGGTAACAAAGTGTGGCATTTCATAAAGATTTCAGAGGCGACTCTGCGAAGGAAATATACCTCCTTTGCCCGTATATGTGTCGAGATGGACTTATCAGGAGCACTCCTGGATGAAATCATCCTGGAAGTTTATGACAAGGAACGGATCCAGGCAATTGACTATGAACACATCCCATTTAGATGTCGTAAATGTCACGAACATGGGCATCTCTTCAGAGACTTCCCACTCAACAAAAGGAAGGAATTATTAAAAACCAACAAAGGAAAAGACCCTGAAGGCTTCACCAAAGTGGGAGGCGGAGTAAAAGGAGGGGGAAAAAGTGCCAAAATAAATCTAGTGAAAGTAATACACCAAGTTATAATAGTTTCGAGATCTTAGAAGAAGAAGGAGGAGACAATGGAATGCACAAGAAAACTAAAGACTATCAAATAGAAAAGGAAACAAAGTTAACATGGAAATCATACAGGAGCACAATGGAGAAAAGGAGGACATACCAAGCATAATGGAACCTAGAAAGGACCTTGAGATGACCCCAAGCAACGGTGGTATGGAGGACCAAGACCTACAGGAGATCCTAGAGAGGGAGAACCTAGAACTAGAAAAGTTTCTAGAATAGGGAATCAACACAGGAATAGACTCTCTACCACAAGAGGAATTTGATAGAGTACAATAACTATTCCTGCGAAGGTCTCACACAAAGGCAACGGGATTTAAAAGGAATCATGTTAGCCAGAAGAAACGGGGCGTTAAATCAAAGGAGAAAATAACAGGACACTCCACCAAGAACCCAGGCAAGAAAAGAGGACATAAGAGATAGAATGAACTACTGACAAAGTGTGGAAAACTCATGATTGATTCAGGTATGATGAAATATCTCACCAGTTACTCCTTTACAAACCCATCATTATGAAGCTTACAACCTAGAACATTAAAGGACTAGGAAGTAAAAGGAAACAAAGAAATCATAGTAACAGAATAAAAGAAGAAAAACTAGATATGGTTTTTATTCAGGAAACAAAATGCTCAGTAGACAAAAGAAGAGAACTGCACAACAAATGGCTTATTAAGTATGATTATCTAAAAGTCAAAGCAAATAATTCAGCGGGAGGAATTCTTACTCTATGGAATCCTCAGAAATTTGGAATCTTGGTTGTTGAGGCATCAAGAAACCACCTTTCAATGGTTATCCAACCGTTGGGGGACAAGGATAGC
The DNA here is from genome assembly GCA_000404065.3 of Pinus taeda. Taxonomy (NCBI): domain Eukaryota; kingdom Viridiplantae; phylum Streptophyta; class Pinopsida; order Pinales; family Pinaceae; genus Pinus; species Pinus taeda. The sequence continues at coordinate 215,857 of APFE031669940.1, read as the reverse complement.
TACTTGATCACAAATGTATATGGTCCTCAACTTTTGGAAGACAAACTCAGGCTCCTCACCTTTCTGGAAGAGCTGAGAGAGAGACATCCAACAGTGCCCTGGATTCTATGAGGGGACTTCAATATGATCAGATCTATCATAGAGAAAAAAGGAGGAACCAGATCACTTGGTAGAGACTCATTAGCCTTCCAGAACTTTCTTAACAGTATGAGACTGGTGGACATGGACACAATAAATGGCATATTCACATGGAACAATAAGAGAGGAGGAACTTCCCAAGTAGCCTCGAGATTAGACAGGTTCATAATATCGGAGGATCTCCTTCTCACTGGCCACAACATGATTGCTTTCATCCTCCCTTTCGGAGGTTCAGACCACTGGCCCATTTAGCTAGAAGCCTCCTTTATTGGAACCCCAAGGAACAGAGCTTTCAGGTTCAAAAATGTCTGGCTTACTCACCCTGATTTCATCACTAACATTGGAAAGTGGTGGGTTGAAGAAATATTCGCCCCCGGCACAAAAATGTTCCTCCTACATCAAAGACTCAAACACATCAAGAGAAAGCTCAAAGATTGGAATAACAACGAGTTTGGAAATATATTCAAAGCTAAGGGAGAAGTGGAAAGAAAATTGTAGGAAATTAATCAAATTCTCATCATAGAAGGCTTCATAGAGGAAAAGAAAATGCAAGTGGACTCACTTCAACAAGAATGGGACAAAATATGCCAGCAGGAGGAAATCTTCTGGAGATAGAAATCTAGAGTGCAATGGATTAAGGCAGGGGAGAGAAACACCAAATTCTTTCACAAGTCTACCATGGAACACAAAGCTCATAATAGAATCAAAAAACTTATAGATCCTCAGGGTATGGAGCAAAACACCCATAAGGAAATGGAAGTGGTTCTGGTCCAACATTTCCAAAGTATAGCAGAGGAGACCATGGAAGACAGATCTCTATTTATCAAAAGTTTTACTCAGCACATTCCAAAACTAGTAACCAGAGAAGACAATCATAATATTAATAGGCCAAGAATGGAGGAAGAGGTCAATGAAGCAATAAAAGAGATGCACAATGGGAAAGCACCAAGCCCTGATGGTTTCAATGTAGACTTCTTCAAAACTTGCTGGGAAATAGTAAAAAAATGACATCGTGGAGGTGGTGGAGGACTCAAGAAAATCAAAATTAGTTCTGAGAGAGCTTAATGAATCCTTCATAGCCTTAATCCCAAAATAGGAAAAAGCCATGAATCCAGATAGATTTAGACCCATAGCTTTATGCAATGTAGTGTACAAAATCATTTCCAAAGTAATTGCTAACAGACTCAAACCCCTTCTTTCAACACTTGTGTCAGAAGAGCAGACTGGTTATGTGGAAGGTAGACAAATTCTCAATAAGATCGTTCAAGCTCATGAAGTGGTGCATTCCCTTAGGACCAATAAGCAATCAGGTATGATAATAAAGTTGGATATAGCGAAAGCTTATGATAATCTAAGCTAGTCTTATATAATGGAAGTTCTTAGAGCTTATGGCTTTGACCACAATTGGATAAGATGGGTCATGGGTCTCATCACCACTGCCAGTTGCTCAATTCTTCTTAATGAATCTCCTTCCAGAACCTTCAAGCCATCAAGAGGCCTCATATAAGGAGATCCTCTCTCCCCCTTCCTCTTCATTATCATGATGGAAGGATTGGGCAGAGCGATCATTTCAGCCAAGGAGGAAGGAAGAATCCAAGGACTTAGACTCACTTTGAAGGGGGACACATTGACACATCAACAATTTGTGGATGACACTATGCTGCAGGGCACACCAACAGTCAAGGAAGCCAAAGCTTTCAAACAAATCCTGCATGAGTTCGCAATGGTCTAGGGTACTGAGGTAAGCCTCACAAAATCTAAAGTTTTATTTTACAATAATGACATTTCAATACAAAGAAATCTCTCGAGAATTCTAGGATTTCAAAGAGATCAACTTTCCTCGAAATACCTGGGAATTCCCCTCACTGATAAACCACTGAGAAAGGAAATCTGGGAGTCTGTAATCAATAAACTGAAGGGTAAAGTTATCAAATGGAAAAACAAATCCTCAAATTTAGCTGGGAGGTTAGTTCTCACAAAAGTTGTGCCATAAACCATTCCAATCTTCATGTTATCAGCCCTTTCGACACCAACAGGAGTATTACAGCAACTCAGGTAAATTCAAAGAGATTTTCTTTGTGGTAAAGGGGAAGAGAAAAAGAAATGGGCTTTGGTAGCATGGAACAAGCTCTGTAAACCCAAAAACCATGGTGGTTTGGGTCTCCATGACCCGACATTTTAAACAAATTTTTGGGGGTAAACTTTGGTGGAGATGGCTAAAGGAAATAAGAAACCCTTGGGCTAAACTCTGGAAACAAAAATATGTAAGGGATTTCCAAGAAACAAACCACATCAAAATGACAGGCCACATCAAAGGTTCCCACATCTGGAACAAGGCGTGGGAAAATAGGGCCTTAGTTCATAAACAGATTTTGGGAGATCAGGAATGGGAAGCTTGCATGGTTCTGGGAGGATAACTGGCAGCAAGAACATAACCTCAGTAGAGAAGGATTGGATATTATCAAAATCAATACCATTAATAAAGGACTGGAAAAAGTAAGTGACTACTGGGATCATTTAAGGGCCACTAGTAAATGGAGGATTTGGAAGGTACCATACTACAATGAAGAAACCCCCTTGAAGACCCAAGCTAAAGTGCTGAAAGATATTCTAGAGAAAAGACAAATTTTGACCTCTACCTCGAATGATCTTCTAAGATGGGGTAAAAATAACGAGGGAATCTTCAACCTCAAAGATGCCAAAAGAATAGCCATGGGGCTTAACTACCCAAGCCATGATAAGACATGGAAAGACCTATGGAACAACCCACATTAGACGAAGATTAAACTATTCAGGTGGCTGGTCGAGCACAGAAAGATTTTAACTTGGGAAAATCTTAGAAAGAGAGGTTTTGCTGGGCCATCAAGATGCCAATTATGTGGATAGCGGGAAGAAACTGTAGATCACCTTCTCAACCTATGCTCTTTCACATCCACCTTAGGGAATTGGGTAGCTGATATCTTCAAGCAGACAAACAGGAATGAAAATGACATCACTGACACTTTAAAGAATTGGAGGAAGGACTTTTCGGACAATGAGACAGTAAACACAACCTCGGCTCTGATTCCAGGATTCTTGATCTGGGACGTTTGGAAAGAACGTAACAATAAGATCTTCAAAGATAAAACTAGCTCAAATCAAAGCATCATAGCTCACATCCTAAAACAACGCAAAGAAACTGTCAATGCCCATCGGAAGCATCCTCTTGAGAAACCCTCGGGTCATCGGGATGCTCACATCTTGGAACTTTTGGGACTCCAGTCTCTCGGCCCTCAGGGAAAAAGCAAGATAACAAAGAGAATATCAGCTAGAAAGGCTTTCTGGAAACCCCCTCCCAAAGGCTTTAAAATTCAATATTGATGGAGCCTCAAAAGGGAACCCTGGGGACGCTAGCTATGGAGGAGTCATAAGAGATGAAGAGGGAAACATAAAAGTCATCTTTCACAATCATATGGGGAGGGCCACTAATAATATGGTTGAACTCATGGCCATTGAACAATGCTTAAGGATTTTTACAGAGTTCAATTTACATAATACAATCATTGAGCCTGACTCAGAATTAATAATTAAGTTGGTTAAGCGGCTAGGCATGAGTACTGCACTTGAAAAAGTCTTGAGTCACTGGAGACTTTTGTAGGTCTATTACCATATTCAATCGCACCTGAGAATTCTCAAAACTCTTAGTTTTGTGCATGTGCATAGAGATGCCAATAAATTAGCGGACTGGCTTGCTAATGAAAGGGTGAGATGCACAAAAGACAACAAGTGCTACTTGTGGGAGTCAGTACCCGTAGGACAACTCTGTGACAACTACCACACTCTAGCCCTCAGAGACAAGGAGCGTATCAACACTTGCAGGGGTATCCACCAGTTGCCCCATAAACAATGGAAGATAAGGGTTTGATGATCTTCTCTAAACTATGACACAAGTTCAATTGGGTGGTTCAGTCGATTGGATGGCAGCAGTGCAGAGTTACCAAGTGTCAAGTGGTTACCAAGCATCAAATGGTTCTCAGGTGTGAACAGGTTATTTGGTGTCAAGCAGTTATCTGGTGACAAGCGGTTATCAGGCGTCAAGTGGTTTCCGGGTTATTAGGTGCCTAGCAGTTTTCGGGTTATTGGGCATCCTCAAAACCTAAAGTGGTTTATTAGAAATGTCTCTGATGCCACTCAGTGATCAACACGTGGCTTCCAGAGGAGAGGGAATGCACCTTCATCGGGCAGGTATTCCTCTAGCTTCTTCTTCGCCCGATATCTCACTTGGCCGTTAGATCTTGCAGATGTAGATCAAGGGCTCTGATTTGTCAAGTTGGTCAGTGGGTCCGGGTACTCCCTCTCAGACCTAAAATATTTATTTTATAGTCACTATTCACCTCCTCGGATCCGAACCAAGTTTGTCGGGTTAAGTATTTTTTGTTCCATTCTGCCCCTTGATCGCTTGACCTTGGTCCAAGGTTCATGAGGTGGTGGCAAACTATTTTGCTCTTGATTAGTTGTCTCTTTCCCCAATGATTGAAGTGTTTGGTAAGTCTTTAGCCCTCTTCCTCTTTGGGTGCGTTGTATTTTATTTATCATATTTTGAGTCACAAGATAATAGAAGGACTGACTCTTGCTTTAGAAAAAAAAAGGATAAATAACAAAGAGACAAGACCTCTAATGCAAAATATGAACATATAATTAACATGATCCATTCCAACTATGATAGAGATTTTTCCAAACACATCATGAACATGCAATGTATAGGGCATAAATACACATTTGAACATAGGGGTCTCATACTTATCTGATAATTGTTAAGAAGGTTTGATTCCCTCTCACAATAGCTTCAATGTCATCTAATAGCTCATGCATTCATTAACCATCCATTTAGCTATCAAAACATAATGAGATGCATAGCTAAAGTTTGTCATAAAACCATGCTTATAAAAAACATAGAACCAAAATAATGATAATGATAGAATAATCATCAAAGCCACATAATAAGAAGTATAATTACTCATGAAATACAAGCCTGGGAAAAATATCTCTTATTAAAATATGAAAAATCCAACCAAGTCAGAGACTTCCATGTACCACCTGAGCATAGATTGGGTTGAACCAAATATTTCTCTCATCTAATCACCCCCATGCCATATTCCAAGCATGAATGTAGGATTCACAACAAAATAACCAGGAATTCCTCATGGTTTACCCCATACCTTTTCATTATCGGTCAAGAGATTTATAGGCCTGAAACCCTCATCTATAGAACCAATATTTATTGTATATCCCACCATTATCGGTCAAGGGATTCCTAGGACCAAAAAAATAAACATACACTACTAGGCTTTACTGTAATCCCACCAAAATCGGTCAAGGGATTACTATGCCTAATCAAGCTTGGATGCCTCCAAATTTCTTCACCAATACCTTGAGGAATTTTCCTATCTCCACGATCAAGATTTACCATGTATCTCACCATTACTAGTCTAGGGACTCCTAGGCCCTTGGGAATTTTCCTAATACCACCTCACCTAGTTCCAAAACCATCTGGCAATCCATCTCAACTAATTGAAAGAGCCCCATCAAACCATGGCTATTCGTAAATGGAAAACCAAGGCTGAAAATATTGTCACATCTAGAAAAACCCATGCCAATGACAACAATAGAACGAAATACAATCATGCATGTACCATGCATGCCAAAATTAGCAAGGAAATCATACATGCAACTCGATACCTGCAAATAATCCCGATGTAGCTACTTGATCCAACTCCTCCTTGTTTCCCCTTTCTTCCTTGTCCTTCCTTTACCTTCCTTTTTCCAATTCTAGAGTGCTCCAATTATTCTCTAAGTGTGCAAGAGTATGAGAGAGAGAATATAGAGAGAGCTCCAAAACTGAAATGACAAAAGTTGTGAACTGATCCTCATAAGCCTTTTTATTATTGAGGCCTCTATTTTCTACAATTTTCTTTGTTTTCCTTCAATTTCCTCCTCACATGAAACCTGTGACTTTGCACCTTCCTTTTCTCTTATCTTCCATTTTTTCATAAATAAAATGCCAAATAATTCCTGCTACCTTTTAGAATCCTTTACAATTTCCTTTAGCCATAATAAACCAAATGAACACCCACTAAGATGTTTTTCCCAAAATTCAACTTCGAATACATGTCCCATGATCTTGGACTTCTTTTTCCTTTATTAACTCTATTATATGAAATTTTAACCTAGGGTTGTTACATTCCTCAAGAGATTTTAGGGGACTCATCCTTAGTCCTAGCTTGTCGGTGTACACTAGTTCTAGTTCTATCATAAGGCATTCGAGACCAATGAAAGGTGGCATGTGCAGTAGCAGGGGGCATGATATGACTATTCATGATAGAACTAGAGTTGCTTATCGAGTATATAATCTGTAATTGGTGCTTGGTGACCTTGAGCTTGTGCTTTCTGACTTTGGGCACTAATTCCCCTAATTGTTTTTTAGGCCTTTTTTGTCTAATATTGTGCGGGTTGTATGAAGTGCAGTGAAGGAATGAACCACTTGTGTAAACTTCCTTTGTGTAAGAAATACATTGGAATTTAGATCCAACTTGGGGGTGGTCATCTACAATAAGGCTGCATTGTAGCTAGCTTATGGTTGGGACAAGAGTGGAATTACCTCTTCAATTATTAGTCCTTTCAAGCCATTTAGATAAGTACTCTTGGATTGTGCATACTATATTATAATATTTTTTACTAGATTCATGACCAATGATTAATCTTGTTCCATTTATGTATGAATTCATGATTCACTATTATATCATGATTTCCAACTAAATTGTATATTCATCGTGATTATGAGTTGCTTGAGTTATGTGGATGTAGTCTTTCTATTGTCTTGCAATTTGTCAGATATGATCTTGATTGGTGATCTGATATTACTTAGGACTAATCCATTACTTGATTATCGTATTAGGGGCGGAATTCATGTGTTGTGTATATAGAAGAACTCTACCTATGGAATGATTGTTGGGATCTATGTTTGATCATAAGTTATATGAATAGGCATGGTTTCTTAACATTATTTAGATAATCTATTTTGGGATGTGATTTATATAATCTAACATGTCACAATTATCATTATGGTTAATTTCCTTGTTAGAGGCTACAGACTTTATCATGAGAGGGTGAAGTAGTCTAGTGTATGGATGCTTGAAATTCCTTAGTTGATATGATATAGCATGTGATTTCATCTGTATGTTTATGAATCTAATGGTCATTTCCCTTATTTTATATGATAAGTTACTTAATATGTTGTGAAGCTTATCCATTTGTTGAATGTTATTCAATGTACAACAAACTTGATTGTTATTTATCATTAATTAGATAGTTTTGTGGATGCACACATCTGTATAATGTTGCATTGTCTTGAGCCTTCTATAGGAATTATATTATTAGAATATCTTGATGAAATCCTACAAGTGATTCTTTTCATGGTTATGAGGGATCTATTGGTCCCTGTGTTTGTTAATGGATCCCTGATTTACAAAGCCACTGACATGGATGTTTACGATTATCACATGTGCTCAGTTAATTGATTTCATTGTGTGATTTCCATGAACTAATACGTTGTAACTATCATGGTTCTTTTTTGTTGAAGGTTGTAGACTTCCTCTAATGAAGAGGAAGTGGATAGGCGTATATGATGCATGCAAGGATTCTATAGGTCCCGGTAAAACGTTCTGCATGTATCCAAGGGCAGATTGGTTTTTGGTTGAACCCCATATTCAAGCCCTACATCTTTTTAATGTTCCAACACTAAGTTTTATCTTGAGGTGAGGGAGCTAAAGAAAGTGTTCTCTAGTGGATGTGTTAGAAACAATGGAAAAAAACAATACGAGAGAGGGGGGGGGGGGGGGGGGGGGGGGGAGGGGGGGGTGAATCAGTAGTGTGGCCAAGTTATACAATTTTCACAAATTAACACTTCAATCACTTTAGAAATTTATTCATGGATCATGTTAGTATTAAATTCCTTGGAAAGTGTACCAAAAACATCTCACTTAAGTCACTGGTGACAAGTGACCCTAAAAACAATATGTGGTTGTTTACGTTTCATATCCGCAATACCAGAAGAAGAAAAAATTGCAACACAATGACATATGTGATTCAAAATTGCAAAAAAAATAGATATCCAAGGTGATAACCAAATATAGAAACATTTTTAAATGAATAATAATATTTATTGATAACATCTAGTGAAGGAGATCTACAAAATGGTATGCAAATCCCCCTCTTTCAGACGGGTTCTTAAATCTTTGATGTCCTTGATGCTTCAGTAATCAATTCTCTCTCTCGAAATGTGAAAAACCCAAAGCAATGTGTAGAAATCAAGTGGGATTGTTGGCTTTAGGGGGCTTGGACCCAAGTTCAGAGTTAGCTATGCTAACCAAAAAAACCCTACACTATCGGCCCTTTTGGCAAAAACCAACTTAGCGCGGGTTGTTGTCTCACCCGAGGCAGTATTGGGGGATGCTATAACCAAGTTTTTGCATCCAAAAGGCTATGTGATGTGGGGGTAAATAGTTTTTTCAGTTTAAGGCTTGATCTGACCTTTGCGAACCCTTATTCTCAAAATCCTAAAACTTAAAGAAAATTCCAATTAAACAAAGTTATGAGCTTTTCCTGAGAGTCTAATAATGCATAAAATAACATGTAATGGTAGATCTAGATCTTTGTGGAGTAATTAAGACAATATTACAGATAAATGGTATTTAACTGAGAATAAATATAGAAAACAGATAAGTATATAGTACAGACACATAATTGCTTCAAATCCTCTTTATTATTCGAAATATTCAATACATATAATTTTCTGACACTGCGAACACAGCTCTAGGGGCCCATGCACTCAACTACAGACTTAACAAGGTCTCCATGCACATAGTAGTAGCAGCCTTCCCCTTTTCCCGAATAAAGAAAAGGACAATTCAAACTCTAAGAATCAATCGTAACATTGAACTAACTTCACTTGTCTTCTTAATGGCTGACTCCCTTTTATAGTGTTGACATTACATTACCATGGTTCGTGAACCAATGGGTGTATCCTAATACAGCTCATCCCTTTACAAAATAATGGGATTTGGCTTGCCTAAAATCCCCTTTGACTCTTAACAATTTGTGCTACTCGCACTCTGCTCTTAAAAAATTTGAGCCTTTACAACATCTTATCAAAAATTGACTTAAGACTTAGAAAAACTTAACCCTGGGGGACCCCATCCAAAGAGGCCCCCAACACAAAGATGTGACTTGTCTCAAGTCACTATGCTTGTATGTCCTCGACACATGCTTTGAGGCTGCTAAATTCTGACTTCAAGGCTTGAAGTTCTATTGTACACTATGCAGTGACCTGTCGAACCTCTTCAACCAACTTCCCTATAGTTGGCCCTTTGACTACTAAGTCCATCGTCCTCTACATTTGCTGAAAGGCTTTCAATTTTCTCTAGACATTTTGTGACAATTGGCTTGCTTCATCAGCCCATGGCTACATCCTCACCGACATGATAGAGGCCTTTCGATGTAGCTCATGAATATGAGTTTGTATGGTTTTCCCTTCTTGGAGTCTTGCTAACCTCTGCTAGCCTCTGTACATGTGCTCCTTAAATGCATTTCCCTCACTCCTTTTAACAGAAAAATAATTATCAAATCAACTATAGTTGTTTGAATAGTCATTTTTTGGGCAGATTGCATGGGACCCTTCCTTATGGCGCAACTACCTTGTCGTAGCTTCCACCTGTGCCATCTTCCTAAACAATGCGAAACCCTCCTTTGATAGAATGTTTCGCTAGAAAAGTAGTTTATAGTTCTACGCTCTCTTTCAACTTCCATAAGAACTAATACTTTCTGGTTGTAATGTAGTCATTGTGCAAGTGTGGGATCGTCCATGTAAACCTTCAGCCTTATCCCATTAATCTTGTGAGGAAAAACCTCCCCATTCAACTTCACGAGATGAACTACACCACCATCTGAAATATCCTTAATCATGTACGGGCCTAGCTAACGCATCTAAAAATTCCCCAAAAATTTGGTCAACTTGCTATCATACTTCATGACCAAATCTCCATTCTTAAAAGTACACTACATAATGTGACGATCATGCCATGCCTATTCTCTAGCTTTCTGCACCTACTAATGAAAGCCAGCCAAAAAGCAGTCTTCCTCTAACATAAGTAGTTGTGCTAGGCATTCCTCCATTATTCCATGATTGACTATCTTGGTTACTGTTGTGATCCTTAGGTTGGGCACTATATATTCCATCACCATCACTGCTTCTTGTCCACAAACTAGTCGAAATGGTATTTTCCTAGTCAATTTCTTACAGGTCGTCCTATATGCCCATAGAACCATCGGTATGTACAAATCCCAATCATTCCTATTAAAATTACAGAAATTTGTTAGGGAATTCTCCAAGATCTTGTTGAAATCTTTGAAAGTTCCATTTGCTTGGGGATGATATGGTGTACTCTTCTGATAGTACATCTGGAATTCTTCTGTTAAAGCCGCAATTGTCTCATTCAAGAAGTGTGAACCACTATCACTCATCAAAATATTTGGGCATCCAAACCTTGATATAATAAATTCAAATATAAACTTTGGAGCAGTTGTCATGCTACAATCCTTCACAAGCTGTGCCTCAACCCACCTGGTTAAGTACTCTATCGCAGTGATAATATAATGGCTCCCATCTTCTTCCCTGGTGGATGAATACGTCTAATGAAGTCAAATTCCCATTTATCAAATGATTGTAAAATGACTTGTGGATTTAATGGTAGTTCATCCCTTCTTGATTCCCTCCTGGTCCTTTGAAACACATCACATGCACTGCAGTATTCTTTAGAATCTTTATGTACCCTAGGCCAGCATAATCCTGCTTGCAGGATCTTCTGTGTAGTTTCCTTGCCTGCATAGTGTCTTATTACGACACCACCATGTGCTTCAACTAGAATATTGTGTCTTTCATATTCAAGCACATATCAGTGTAGAAATTCATATGATCCCATCTTATATAAGTGTCCTACAATCATGGAAAAATCTGCAACTTTGACAACTAATTCCTTCTTTTGTTATGTCGAATAACCTTCAGGAGCTACACCAATAGATAAAAAATGAATATGTATGCAAAATTCTCATCCGCAACTATGACAACAAAGAGTTGTGTATCAGGTAACCCTTCATCAATATTAGTGAGCTCTTCGCCATTCTTGATCTGAAAGAGGTGATCAGGTCCAACATTCAATCTCCCAGAAAAAATCATACTCCTGGAAAAAAAGAAACCATTTACAGATTTTCCCCACAAACACAGGCTTATTGACTAGGTACCTCAAAGCATAATGGTATGTGTACATTCTAAAGTGCGCACCAAGTAGGTAATGCCTAAATTTTTGTAGTGCATAACCATCACCAATCCTTCTCTCTTTGTCGTTAAATAGTTCCGCTCTTCCTTAGATAGTTTTCAAGTAGCGAAGGAAATCGGGTGATCAATATCTCCTGTCCCTGGTTGAGTTAAGACAACTCCCAACTCTATACAAGACACATCCACATGCACATGAAATTCCTTTTTCCAATCCTAGAATACTAGGATTAGTGTTGTAACCATCTTTTCCTTCAGAATATCCTATCTCTTCTGAAAGTCTTCATCCCAGCAGAACTTAGCATCTTCTTTAACAACTTCTCCCTGGGGGTAGTAATTTGCGCATACGCCTTAATAAACTTCATGTAGTACCTAGTATGACCCAAAGTCACACGTTGCTACTTTACATTCCTTTGTGGACACAAATTGATAATTACAACAATATTAGTAAGGTCTACCATCAATCCATGCTTATAGACAACATGTCCCAAAAGTATTCCATAAGGTACACAAAAAATGCATTTCTTCAAATTCATGGAAATCTCATACTTTCTACATGTATCCAACATTAGGTGTAGACTATATACATGCTTCTTGACTAGCCCAAATATTGTCCAATCATCGAAGTAGACTTCCAAGAATTTATGAATGAATTTCTTGAACGTTGTGACTACCACCCTTGAGAATATCGTAGGATCATTTTTTAGTCTGACAGGCATGACTATATATTGGAGAGACCCCCATTATATAGCAAAGGTAGTCTTGCTTCTATCCTTCGACGTAATCTTAATTTGGTGATATCCCAAAAATCCATCTGTGAATGAATAAGCTTCCTACCCACCAATATTTTCTAGAACTTCATCTGTAAAAGGTGTGGGAAACGGGTCATGTACACATGCATCATCTAACATCTACAGATGAACTCAGATCTTGATATCACCCTTCGTTTTCTTCTCCCGGTCCACCATAGTATTGACCCATTCTGATTCTTCTACGAGCTCAATTATTCCTGCCGTGAGCATCTTATCAAGTTCTTATCTTACCTTTTACTTGTATTTTGGATTCAACTGATATGGGCACTACTTAACTGACTTTGCATCTAGTTGTAGATTGATCTTCATCATACCCAAATATCCTGCTATCCCCTTAAGTCAAAGAACTTAGTTGGAAATAAATCCCGATAGTCATGAACTAATTCAACAACCTTATCCAATGTGTCTTCATCCCAATAGTCACCATAGTTTGTGAATTTACGTTCTAATTCTTAGCCAATATTTACCTATTTTGTGCTCACCAATTGTGAGGTATCAGGGATCTCCACATTAAGTCCAACAAATTTGTGCAATCCCTCTAACTCAGGGATATTAATATTCTATGGATCCTCATTTCCTTCTTTTGTAGTAACATTGTAACATTCCAAAGCATGTTGTAGCTGCATACTCTAGTTAGGCTGTATCCAAGTGATAGGATCTATGGGTGTTCGGAATATTTTTTCTTTAATATCTTGAAGTGCTTCATCAATGCATTTCAACCCATCTTCAAAACTGAACTTCAGCGAAAAACTATCCTTCATTTCATCCCAATCAACAATCTCATGTCGTAGCTCTGTCTCTAAATACCAGTTCATTGGGATAAAATCCAAGGTATGAATGAAGATATGCACCCACTCTGGTTGAGGTACCTCACCCCATGTCGTAGTCCATCGAGCTAGATGTTTGCATGGATCATCCTTTCCTATGTACTTTTCAGTGAGTCAAGTGTTTACGTAGCCAAATCTTAATCACATCATTCTATGATATTCCTTCCATTCAGCAATATTATGCTTGTGCATACCCCACCATCTTGTTGGCGTAGCTCTCAACGCTAGATCTAGGGCCTAGAACCGATGCTCCTCTACTACGTCACCTTCCAAATGATCAAGGAACATATTGACATCATCTAAGTCATCATAATAAGGCAAGTTACATACCTAAGTAGATATACATCGTAGCAATTTTGTAAGTTGATTGCATCACAACATAGAGACCTCATGGAACCGATTCTGCCAGTTTTATAAATCTTCATCTAAATATGATTCGTAGGAACTGTCCTTCTCCTAGCCAATCCTTCCATCCACAATGGGATTGATCTAATCTTCATTTCATGCAATTAGCTTATATATGTGCTCAATGTCTTCATCTTCATAATAATCATGAACTGGTTTTGTGTATCACACACGTTTTGTTAGATCCAACGGAACAATCACTCAAAGGTCATTCTTTTCAAATACCATGCTTCACTTCTTTAAAGTAATGATTGTGTTCATTTCGAAGGCCCAGTCAATCCAAAGCAACGCTAGGTATAAATTATTGTCATCTACAATCTCAATAACTACAAAATCTACCATTGCACTTGCACCTTCAATATCTATAATTATTCCATGTAGGCAACCCATTGGAATTATCTTTTGTTGGTTCACTTTACACAACAGAATTGGTGACCACTGTAACTTAGGCTTCCCAATACGTTCCCAAGTTTTCTTTGCTAGTACATTAGCATCAAAGCCTAAGTCTAGGATTACCTGGCCCATTTTGAAATCACCAATCTCGGTTGTTAACCACATCTCCCTACCAATTCTTTTCTTACCTTGGTTCACCTTATTGATTTTTGGTAACGTCTTATCCTTGCTAGCACAATGATCTATCAGCTCTTGCAGTCCTTCAACTACCTTCTGATCCCATGATAACTTCATGGATTTTTGTAGAAACAATTTTAACAATGTGGGATTTGAATCTTGTGTCATAGTAACTTCTTTAGGTTTCTCCTTTCATGGGACTAGCAACATCTGATTCTTATACATAGAAGCATGCGAATCCATAAAATATTCTTTCCTCCATGAACATTTCTTTTACTCTATGTAAATCAAACCCAACATTCTTCTCACTGGCTCTTCGAAACCCTATATTTGATACTTGTTGGTTTCCCTTGACCTTGTCTTCACCAGTGGCTATGCCACTTCACTTGACTATGTTGATACTGGGATTGTCTTCACGTGGCTCAGATATCATCATCTAAATATTCTGTGTCGGCTATTGGTTCTTCTTCTCCTACATATTTTCTATTAATATCAGACAATCTTTTATAACATGGTCAAATTGTTGACAACATTGACAAGAAGGACGAGTTGGATTATTATAGCCACGCACAAAGTGTCCTATTTCTCCATATTTGTAGCAAATTATCTAGTCTCGACCTCTTCTTGATCATGCTTCTCATCCTCTTCCCCATCCTTAGAATCCTCCTTGAGCTGCAGGTGAGCCTTGATCATTCTACACACGGTTTTCATCCTGCATTCTATACATTGGAGTCTTGTCCATCATCAATTCATCACTTTGACAATTCCTTTATTGTGACCAACTGATTTACAAAAATTACAAAAGAGCTAATTTGGAGATTGTAGAAAATTATGCAATAGATAACAATTATATGTTGAATGTTTTCCTAACATTTGTCAGATGCTACACTAGATTCTTGTACTAGTGCTTGATCCATCAGAAGATTCGGGCTTCAACAGGTTGGGACCCATCATAGTTATATAATCCTAGAATATAGGGCACTGATCTTTATGATGAACTTCAATCTTGCTCTTTATGCACCAAACTTCAGAATGTGTTCATGATTTAACCTCATTTCCCTTCTTTAGATCCTACAACTCCATATGTAGGCTTTCTAACTGTGACTAGATCTGTTGAACTCCTATATTCGCGTCTTGGATTGGTGAAGCTTCTAGCTTCATCATGATCTCCAATGCTTTGGCCTAAGATCGAATCTTCTGCTTAGATAATGGAAATCTTAAGTGAGGTAATAGCGTAGCTATGTACCAGTCCTTATGTTGTTCATCTGAAATCTAAAGTTCAGCTTGGCTCAATAAAAAATTCATTCACTGATCTATATCCCACGTAGACTCATTAACCCGCTGTTTCATCTCCTTTATTTCCTTCACAAACTGAGCTTACAACTTTGGCTTCCTAAATTTTTCATTCAGTGCATTCTTCATCTCAATTAATGAAGTAGTTGGATGAGTCATACTATATCTGATGTAGTAGGTAAGTGCTCTTTCCCAAAGCATCGTAACCTGTTGCAATTTCTTCATTCATCATCCTTGACTTGCTGTGCCTTCCACACAGCTTCTGTGGCAAACGAAAACTAATTGGGATCCTCTAATCCTTGACCCCTAAATACAGGCATTTTCACTATATTCACCATACTGAATAGTGGAGGTGGAGGCGTAGGTGTATGAGGTGAAGGTGAAGGCAAAGGTGGAGTGGATGGATGTGGAATCCCAGAATTATCCTAATCTATTGACTATGTCGCACCTCGAGGCATACTAGGGCTACTTCTTTCTTCTTCACGTCTAGACTCTCCCAATAAAGCACTCTATTCTCTCTCAAAGAATTTGTCTAGATATGTTCTGAATCGTTTTCCACTTTTCGTAGATCTAGAATGACCTCTCTTAAACATTAATGTAAAGGTATAACCCATTTTTTAGACAAAAACATTTTAATCTAGGTCTTTAGCGATTTTAGGTACTTACCTCTTGAACCTTTGAAGAATCAGTGATCAGCTTCACTATAATACACATATGTATCGATTGAAAATTCAGTGATGAAGCTGCCCAAGATACTATTAATCCAGTAATAAACAACCCTTGCAACCTTATAATCATATCCTTCAAGGTGTTTGACTAATTTTGGAGTCCATAAAATAGGATCATTGTGCTTCCAAGTATGTTCGCTATCCACTAATTTGGACAGTCACTTGTATAATTCTCAAGGGAACATCAAAAAGAAAACTTCATGCACTTCTATGTAGAGATATCTTTGTAACCAACCTTCTTTTGGAAAATGCAGATTTCGATTCTCTTGAGCTACAAAATCATGCAACTTCCAATCTATCCACTTCTCGATTTATTTCTTAGTTGGTATCCATGAAAACCACATCACACATCCCTCAGATAGATCCCAAACTTAGCGATGGAACCATTTGTTGGCTTGAAGGGGCTTAGACCTAGGTTCAGAGTTAGTTGCGCTAACCAGTAAAGCCCTAAACTATCAGCCCTTTCGGCAACAACCTACTTAGCGTAGGATGTAGTCTCACCCAAGGCATTATTGAGGGATGCTAGAACCAGGTTTCTGCAACCAAAAGGCTATGTAATGTGGGGCTAAGGTGTTTCTTCAATTTAAGGTTTGATCTAACCTTCACGAACCCTTAGCCTCAAAATCCTCAAACTTAAAGAAGATTCCAATTAAACAGAGTTATGAGCTTCACCTAAGAGTCTAATCATGCATAAAATAACATATAGATTCAGATCTTCATGGAGTAATTAAGAAAATCTTATAGATAAATGGTATTCGACTGAGCATAAAAATAGAAAACACATAAGTATACAGTCCGTAAATAGAATTGCTTCAAATCCTCTTTATTATTCTATATCTTCAATACATATACTTTTCTGACCCTACGCACATAGCTACAGGGGCCTGCCCACTCAATGGGGACTTACCAAGATCTCCACACACATATTAGCAGGAACCTTCCCCTTCGCTCAAATACAGAAAAGGACAATTGAGACTCTAAGCATCAATCATAGCATTGAACTAACTTCACTGCTCTGCTTAATGGCTCCTCGTCCCTTTGCAAAATAAGGGGCTTTCACTTGTCTAAAAGCCCCTTTGACTCTTAACAGTGTGCGCTACTTGCACCTTGCTCCTCAAAATGTGGAGTGTTTACAATATCTTATCAAAATTTGACTTAACACTGGGGGACCTCGTCACAACAGGGATCTCAAATTCAAGAAGACAATATCGGTGATGATGATAATGATCATGGTGAAGAATGAATGGAAAAACTTCTTATTTATAAAAAAGTATTGGGTTGATCTTGAAAATGGAAAACAATAAAATAATGTTGACCAAATCAAGATCTAATCATTAGGAATACTTTATTATATTTTTTGGAGAGGGAAAAGATATTCAAAATGGTAAAATATTTTATTTAGAAATAATTAACAAATAAAATGATTTATTATTTATTTGGTGAGGATTAAGAATGGTGTGAAATTGAAATAACTATTAAATAGTGATTTATCAATTATTTCGATAGTAGAATTTAGGAATTACATAAATAGTGATTTATTTAATTATTCCTAGGTAATTTAATCAAATGTGACAAAGAATAACTATGAGACAATGATTTAATACTTATTCCTAGAGAAAATTAAATAAATAGTGATTTATTCAATTATTCTCATGGGGTTTTTAAAACTTTAATTAGAAATAATTTAATAAAAATGTTTCATTAAATTATTTACCATAGTAAAAGTGATTTTACTATGGTAAAATTAATCCTATATAGTGTATTTCGATCCTGTAGTTAGAAATGGCTAGATGATCATTTTTTGGTGATAATAGATTTCCCCCCCAACGTATGAGTATTAGGAGAAAACTGTATGACCGAAATATGTTGTAGGTTACACTTCCACAAGACACCAAAGGGTGGAGAGAGATAGAGAGAGAGAGAGAGAACTAAAACAATGCAAGGAATGACGAAATTGGAGGGGTTGAGACCTAATAAATTGATAGAAGTCTCCTTTTATGTTGGAGTACATGATTTCAAATGATGCAAGGGAGGCATACCCATACCTACGAAGATAACTGAGTACAAATAATAATGGTGAGACCAAAAATGTGGGACTAAGCTACAAAGTACATGATACATGATATGTTGGCACCAGTGGGCCAAAAAATAATACAATGGATCCCATAGACATAATGTGCCTATAAGGACATAGGACAAGACTAAATATAATAACATCCGATTACATGAGACATAATTCCCCTCAGGCAGACATGGTGAGGGGGGATCACAACCAAAGAATCCCTATTCAAAGGGAAAGGACTCTGAAGACCTAAATGGATCATATGAAGGATACATGCATGTTTTGGGTGCTATAAGTGCTAAAATTGAACCCATCACATCTTCAAAATTGCATCTTAGGCTAGATACACATATGTATAAATCTAGACATGTCGGGGGCTTCCTGAAGGACCACCCCCTCATGAGGTTTGGAACAGCTAACACACACCCGAGAATCACTGGTACCATCGTTTGCATCACTAAACCATCATGTGTATGATTCTCAATCATGCGAGAATCAGCCGGCGTCGAGCACATGAGAAAAAACCAAGTCAAAGAGAAATTATGATTCCCTTTTCTTGATCTGAGGTATCAAACAAAGATTAAGGCTAGAACCAAGGTACACCTCCCTCTAGACCATACTTCCAGAATAAATGTGTTGAAGTCGATAGAAGAAGTCACGCCAGAGTTAAAGCCATGAGGAATCCTTAACAAAGGAATGAGGTATTATAGTATAGTGACTAATGGACTGACTCCAGGGATGATGATGGAAGAAAAAAAGGTTAGTGGCGTAATAATGACTTCCCTTGTCAGAGCATAATATGCATGGTTGACCTGGCAATGACTGAATCAATTCCAGAGGGGATGGTTAATTACTCAGACGGGGGCTTTTCAAAGATGGAGTAGTATATCTAGAGGCAAAATATGAACATGATGGGATAAATGTGACACAAAGATGTATAGAATACTATAACTAGACTTAAGGGGACTCAGAACCGACTCCATAGATGACTCATCTTGGATGCTCTGAACAAGGGTGACTCAATGATGCTGCCACATGAAGGGAGGTATGGAGGGGACCATAAAAACATGAGTAAATGATGCTTACTTATGATGAAAATCAACACGCAAGTCAACCAATGAGTGAGTAAAGTGGTACCAAAGTATAGATTTCTCAAATAAAGAAGTTTGATTTTAATAAGTGGTAAAGTGAGACCTTGTAGGAAAAATGGATTCCAAATGAGGTGTAACATTACCAAAAACAAAGAGAGACCCATTATAGAACTTGGTGAAATATTTCTAATGATGTTGATGGTTCCTCAAACCGATATATGGTTTAGTTGCAATGGGCGATGGAAAAGATAGGGTTTCTCCTATAAAATGGATTCTTTCCCCCAAATCCAATTCATTTGCATAGTGAGTTGTTGGAGAATTTGGAGAGGAAGAGAATGCCCTAAATATTGTGGAGATTTTAGTGGTTAAACTAACCATTAGAATCAGGATCCACAAGTTAGAGGTAGATAGCCTAACCTTACCCATCATTTTTGGTGGATTGGATTTTCATATTAGGGCTTTAGCACACTAGGGGAAACTTCTACTCTTATTCATGGTCATAGCACACTTTTTGGGCCTTAGTATGTATTCTAGAATGTAGAAACTAGACCAAGAAGTGCATCTAACATTGTTTTGAGGGAAAAAACTATGTTTTAGATTGAGAGGAAAAAAGCGGATGGGGGATCTCTGTTGAGCTAAAACTTTGAACCCATGGTGTGTGCCTTTGACTCTGAAGTGACAAAACATAATGGTATGATGTAGGTATGGTAGAGATAAATGTGTCATGGAGAGAAATATATTTGGAAACTCTTCGTGTGAGATTCAGGGGAACCAAATAGTTAGAGGGTTTTGGCACGGTATGGGGTGTTGAAGTTCTTGGAGAACCCATTGATGAAGGATGGTGAGCCTTTGTTATCGAGGCTTGTGAGCTACTAGGACCTAAATGAGGAGGCCTTTGTAGTACAACAACACAAGATTAATATCATGATCTAGGACATGTAGTTTCTAATAGGATTCCCCCCTTGGGGCTAGTAGGGGAGATACATCTAGTGCTGCCTCGTGGGAGGAATATAGGAGAGTTTGTGGATCTTCACTATGTATCGGTTGTTCATGCAAAGGGCACAACCATATAGATTAGTGAATTAGAGAGGCTTGAGACACGAGTTACATTTTCAACATTGTTCTGGATATTGGGTAGTCATACCTTTCATCATATCACTAGGGGACATATGATGATTGTGGAAAGTTTGTTGGAAGGGACCTAGTATGTGTGCACCCAGATGACGTTGTCATCATTGAAATGACATTTGACATTATGCATGTGAAGTACCAATGATAAATTCTCTTTTGGGATAGTTTTATGCTCATTCTTCTTTGAGAGTATCTCGACCATCCGCCCTCATGTACAAATCTATGATGCGAGCCCACAAGAGCCCAGGATGCATCGCTGGGAGCAACTACTATGATGAGGTGGAGGAGGGGGAGTGGGACAGGTGTTCCAAATTGATTTGTTTTCACATTGTTTTCACATTGAGACCATATACCGCTATACATAGATGATTATTCGTATAGTGGAATGAACTATCAAGGAGATCCTAACTCACCACTTCCACCAGGATGAGCATGAGATCCATATGGTAAGTGAAAGTTGCTATATATTTGATGCATTTATAGTTTAAGAAATATGTGTATGTAGTACTGATTTATAAATTTTTTGGTATGTAGATATAGCATTGGTGAGGCTGATAGGATATATGGTACAAGCCATAGTGCCTAGGTCTACAAATCAGGGTGATTCTTAATCACAACAAAGATTAGACGGTGATGCTCTACTAGAGGACCTTCGACGTACATTTGATGTGCTACTGAATAGGGTGATAGAGTATGGGTGGCATGACTTAGAATATCAATATATGGATGAGTGCACTGGTCTTCCCTTACAGTGGTGAGGTATCACGAGGCACATTTCTATGGCTAGTCAAGCAGTTTGAGACCTATGAATTGGTGGGATGGAGCGATTGGCTCGGAAGCCTCCAGATCATATTGATTAGGCATAGGGACATCTAGGTCACCATTTTTTTTTTATGACATGTGAATGAACATGTCATATGTATCTAGAGTAGTGGAATTCAAACACTATATGTTGGATATAATGATAC
The DNA here is from genome assembly GCA_000404065.3 of Pinus taeda. Classification (NCBI taxonomy): domain Eukaryota; kingdom Viridiplantae; phylum Streptophyta; class Pinopsida; order Pinales; family Pinaceae; genus Pinus; species Pinus taeda. The sequence goes on along the minus strand of APFE031669940.1, from coordinate 194,467 downwards.
ATAATATGGTTATGCACCTTTTCTGACGATTGTGGTTCAATATTTGTTTATGCTATGGATGTATTCTTGTATATGCATGTGATAAATGTCAATATAGAATGTTATTTGAAATGGTTTCTACATAGTGATTTTGGGCTCTAGGAACATGAATGAATGTAAGGGATTCAAATTCATGTGCTAAAAGCTTAACTCGTAGATATTTTATAAATAGGATAGGGTTACGTACATGATAAATGTTGTTCAACTGCATGACAAGTAGTGAGGAATCAAGACAAACACAAAGGTGAAGGATGCGACAATCAAGGGAACTGATTAACAAACTGATCAGAACATCATATTTGGCCTAGTTATTGGTGGAAAATCTGATGCAAATGTCATTGGAGTGGACTAACAAACACAAGGGGGTAAAAATGGCCTAAGTTATTGAGGCTAGATTCTTGGAGAAGAGAATTGCACCATCGACATAAATGATATGAGGTGTGGATGATGGATTCAGTGAAAAGACAAAAGAAGACAATGAATAATATATTGGGGATGCAAGCTACCTAAATGCAAGAAAAATAAAAAGATACATGCATTTCAATGGGAAATGCTATGGGTAAAATTTCTTGAGGTATAGTGCATTGCAAGGGTTAGGAAGGATTTATCCTTCTAGACCCTATAAAAGGTATGCCCCTTTTCCCAAACACTTATGGATGATTTAAGGTCCTAGCCATAATGGTTCAAACTTCCCATATCCTAGGACATCATGAGCTTGGTCATAGATGAGAATAAGGTCACCTTAGTGGAAGGTACAACAGTGGAATTTTTAGTCATACTGAGCTTTGGTGCAATTTTTGGTCACTTCAATGGTTTGAAATGCAACATAGCAGTCTTCATTGGTGTGCTCAAGCATGATAGGTCTTTGTTCTAGAGGTTGGGTGTCTGGGAGGAGTTTGAAGACAAGGTGGAGGGAGGTGATTTCACACTTGATTTGTAAGATTTCCTCCTCTCCGAAAATGAGGTGAAAAGGAGTGAACCCAATGATGGTTTTGATAGTAGTTCTATAGGCCTACAAAGAAAGGAAGAGCATAAGATGAAATTTGGTCTTGCATTTGTTCACTATCCACTAAAGCATAATTTCAAGTATTTTGTTGACAACTTCAACTTGGTCATATCCTTGGGGGTAGTAAGATGAAGAATATTTGTGTTCAAATTCCAAAAGATAGGATAGCTCATGCCATATCTCATCTTCAAAGTGTTGGCCATGGTTAGAGACCAAATTTTTCAGAACACCAAATTTAGTGCTATCACGATTAAAGAAAAATAGGGTTGCATTAGTTGCGGTGTTATTGAACATTGGCATGGCTTCAACCCATTTGGGGAAATAGTTGACGACCACGATAGTGTACTTATGGTTATTAAGAGATGGGGGGTGACACTCAATAAAGTCAATAGCCCATTTATAAAAAGGACCGGCTGTGATGATAGGATGGAGGGGAGCAGGTGGAGCAAACGTCTTAGGGGCATATAATTGGAAATTGGGACAGTGTTTGACTGTCTCGATGAAATTGCTAAAGAGAGAAAGCTAAAAGTAACTCGTCCGCATGATTTTCTGGGAAGTAGCCATTTCATAGAGTTGACCATTACAAGCACCATGGTGGCAAGCATTGAGAACTTGGTCAACTTCATCATGGGTAAGATTATGAAGGAGGATAGTGTCAACACCATGACGATGAATATTGTCACCGATGAGGAGATAGCGAGGGGATTGATGTCAAATACATCATTGATCATCGCAAGGAATATGGGGAGCGAATGTATGGGTTTGAAAATTGGTGAGGATTTGGATTCCATAACATATTGATCATGGGTTTACTACAGAAGGAAGTACACACGATGGTGCATATCATCCCAAGGATAATCAGGGGTGGTCATGGCTTCCATGATGTCTTCATAAAAATGAAATATGAGAGGACTAGAGGAAGAGAGACCACATGATGAAGAAGAACTACCTGTGGCATCTTCATGGGAGACAAGTTTCACATGTGCATCGTCAATGCTGAGAGACAGATGACTAGTAGATGTGACATCTACCAATGTTGAGATTAAAGTGTTCGTTGCTAAAGGTTCAACAAAATCACAATAGGAGATGTCAAGAGATTACCAATATATTGATCTCATGGATGGTGACAGGTAGAGAATAGGAGATGTACTATCGTCATCTCGACATCAGGAAGAGGGATAACGATGGATGGTTGAGAAACCTCCTGCTTTGGCATAGGAGTGGCACTAGAGCATACATGTAGAGGAGATGTAGAATCACTATGAGCGACATATAAGTCGTGAAGCACTTGAATTGTATCAGGAAAGTCTTTGAGACGGGGAAAGTAATGAGTATAATGGCCATAATTAGCACACAAAGCACAAGGGTGATTCATGCGTAAGGATCTATTCTTCTTAGCTGACTCTGGTAAGCATTAGGGAATTTTGACGTCTAAAATGGGCCTCCTAAGAAAAATGTACAACCAAAATTAAATTTTTAAGAACCAATAGGATTCAAGATGAAGATGTCAACCATGGGGAATGATTCACCATTTTTGGAGTAAAAAGGTAGGAAGATTTAAAAATAATAAAATAATAAAACTATTTTTTCAACTCGTATTTTCAACTTATCTCCGTAAGGTTTTACTCAAATTTTGAGCAGGAGTACTCGTTGGATGGAAAATTTAATTCCTCATCCAATAAGTACCAATGTTTCATAATTTCGATGGACCCTGCTACATGAAAAGTGAGAAATACATGAAAAATGTGATCAATACTGCAGTGGCCAAATTCCAGAATACTTGATCCTGCCCAATGTCCTGCGAAAATCAGGCCTAGAATATAGTAGCCATAAGCCTCACTACACAGAGTGACATATCTATCTGCAAAACTACAACGAATGAATGTGAGTTGGATTGCGATGCCAGAACCCCAACTGGTGGATTTGATTGGTGTCGTAACGACGAAACCCGAATTGCTATATTTGAATTGTACTGCAGCGGTAGAACCCCAACTAGTGGATCTAATTGTTGCGGCGGCGACAAAACTCCAACTGTTGGATCTGAATTGTATTGTGGCAGTATAACCCCAAGTGGTGGATCTGACACATGAGTAATCTTCCTGAGTGTTGTTCTCAATGTACTGTAGTGGCTGGACGGTCGACGACTTATCTAAGGCGAGGTTTTAGGTGAGCCTAGGGGGATTTCAATATACCCAGAGCATACGTGGAAGTGTAGTCCGTGCATGGTTCTGTCTAATGTGCTACTACTTGAATGGGTACCCACAGGGGTTACAAGGGAGTCCAACAAGTGTGACCACCTCTTGTATTTCTGGTGTGCATGCCTCCCCAGATCCGCAAGTTTATGCGCTCAATGATAGATCTCATGGTTTAAATATGCCGAAACATGTCTCTAGCCTAAAAATAAGTTCTGCCAAAAATGGAGGTACCACTAGTCCTGGAAAGTGCTCTGATATCACTTGCTATGCTCTTGACTTGTGAGAAATCCTAGAATACCAAATATGCGAAGAAATAAAACCTAGAATACATAATAAAATGAGAAAAAAAACCAATATTTTATTACTCAAAGACAAAAGAAATGTTCGCTTGCCTCTTCTAGAGGGAAGCTTCCAGCAGAGCAAAGCTCGATTACAAAATAAGACTTGATGATATTTCCCTTCTAAATACAACTATTTATAGCTAAATGACCTTCAACAACCTAACGACTAGTGGTCCTTTGCATAACATGGGTTAACCACTTTATTTATTAAGTATGGACCATTTTCAGCTAACCATGGTCTCTTTCTTAAATGCAAGTCAACCACTTACAATTATTAATAAGATCTTTATTGACTCTTTAACTAACTATGACTATGTCTCGACCCTATTCGGTTTATTACATAAATAAAGGGGTTAGGGTTGGACACCAACAAAGGGATATATAAGGTACCATTTTATGATGATAGAGGCTCAGTGGAAAATTGAGGTTGGGGCTTAGTCACTAACTTAGTAGGTTGCTTGTCATATTGGTGTTATCGAGTCTAAAGGCTGAATTGTTTGGTGTTGACTTCATTGGAATTCATCATAAGGATATGACAATCGTTTGATCAGATAATGAGGGTGGGGGAGTTGCATGACCTTGTGTACATTGAGCAGTGAGATATATTTAGTGAGGAAAAGGATTTGTAATCACATCTGGTTGAGATGAAGCAACAGGAGGAGGAAGAGGAACTATGGGTTACGGTCCTCTAGAAGCAGTTGCTTTAGCTTCCCATACTTGACCCATCTGAGGTAAAAGGGGACACTCATGAGTATAATTTACATATACACCACCATAGGAACAAGGTTTGTTGATATGAAAGGCCTTTCTTTTGTTGGGTTTTCTGTCCTATGGCTAGGTTGTGGGGTTAGGCTGGTTTCCCTGAGGTGCACTAGATGGTGGACCCTTCCTACCTTGATTACCTTGAGATTTCAGGTTCCAATTACCTTTCCACTTGTTCCTTTTCTTAGGGTTAGGGGGATTAGTTTTTCTCTAGTGAGCATACACATTACCTTATGGAGGAGGTTGATATTGTGGTAGAGGTGCAAGAGGCATGGGAGGCTGGGGCACTAGTGTTGGTGGGGCTGGAGCATTAGGTGGTGCATACAGATAATAAGGAAATGGGGTAACATTCGGATAAATAGATGGAGAAACAACTAGCCCTAGCATCTACTGATGGAGATGGTGATATGCATATGACATGTTGGGACCTAGATAAGAGTTTCCATGTGGAAGATTGGGGGAGGGATAGGTGTAAGAGGAACTGGACCCTCCTAGGGGTTGACCATAACCCATTGGAGGTGGAGAATATGGTTGAATTTTAGCGTGTGAAATGGTTCCAGTGATACCATCAATGACCTGAAACATCCTCGATGCATTAGTAGCACCAAGCCAAGGCTGATCGGGAATGATAGTATAACCATAACATGAATGGGCATAGATTAGGTCCTTGGAGCACATCTTCACTTAGACTGAGGGAAGTGAGAAGTGAAATATTTAGCAATGGGTCCAAAAGCATTGTAAGGAACCAATCCATATAGACACAATGTTTTAATTCAGAAGCTTTACATATGCTCCTCATTCTACACGATTCCTTCACATGGTTGGATAGGCGAGTGGAAGAAGTTCGATGGAAAGAAGTGAATAGTTTGGCACCAGTGTCATAATGGAGAGGTAACTGTAAATAAGATAGAAAATATTAGGCAAGAGTCATGAAAGTGGAATGAGTGGCTCTAGGTTGATCTACATACCAATTTTTAGCAGCTCCAGTAAGAGTGTGCTGAAAAAGCGAAGACTGATAGAGTCTTCATTGATAAAATTGGATGAACACCACATATGGAATGAGTGAACATGATTTGTGGGATCTTCTATAGGATTACCTTCAAACTTTGGAATGTCGGAAGGAATGTTAGTAGGCATAGCTATCCAATTGGGGTCATGGAGAAGAGGATCGTTGATGAGCTTACTGAAATCAGGGAGACTCAAACCAACCATAAAAGGAAGAAATGGAGTAGGAGTGACCATATTGGTGGAGGTTATACTTGTGGGGTTTCCCTGGTTAGTACCTAGGTTAACACCTTGGTTTCCAACACCCACATTGGTTCCTAACATGGTGATGGTATGGTGTTGAGAATATGCAAAATAAAACAAAGAACTTGAAGAATCAGTAGAACTAGACTCAGAATGAGGACTTGATCGAGGATTGGGAGGATGGAATATAACTCGATGGGGAGGAGTAATACATCCTAATGGAAATTGAGGGTGAAGGCCTAATTCTTTGCAACAATCTCTTAGGGGGAATAATGATGTCAAGATAATGATGACCTTAAGGACTAAAGGGTGATGATAAGAGAAAAATAGCTACAAACAGCAAGAAAACACTTAGTGTAGTGGTTCAAAGTGTAAACTAACTATATTAATGATGATACTCTAATACAAGCAAGAACGTACTATCAAAGAAAAATACCTCTATCCTATAGGTGGTCTAGATCCTCAAACAATCCTAAATCTATTGTTTTAGATGGCCTTCAGAAGAAATTATTACTTGACGGATTTTGATCCCCCCAAGTAGAGCTATCCGGAGAAAGGTAGGGTGGAGAACCAACTACTTCCCAAAGCCAGTCCTTAGGGTGTTTTCATAATATTAGTAACTACAAATCCCTTCACCCCATGGGGGTGGTTGAGTCTTGAGCTTCTTGGTGACCATCCAACGCACAAGATTCCCTACCACAGGTTGGGTAGCCTTGACGAGAATCATTTGTGCAATGACCTAGCCTAATTCCCTCTAAATCCGGTTTCTGACACACTCCGGCTTTGGATCATGGGATGGTGAAGGATTTTAATCCCCCTAATATGTCAACTTATATGTCTCAATATAAGTGATCAATGGGTGTTATTAGAATCCTATCCCATTGATCCTACACCTAACCTACCTATATTATTTAGCCTTGGTGCTCGAGTGGGCTTAATATATGTGTTGATGATGCTGGACCCACCAACATGGTAGGGGATCTCCTCAGTAAGAAGTCCCAACTAGAGCTTAGAACATTTGGAGTAGGAGTCCCAGTAGTGGGTAGTAAAGTTATGCCTTGACTATAATAGCAGGCAGAGGTAAGCAAGATATCTTTGTCGGAAGCAAGTGTGTGATCTTGCAGCAAGTCAACAAAGATGCATGATGAGGTTCTAACACATGAAGAGGGAAAATAAGTGTATCCCTTAAAAGCATGTAATAGTACGCAGCCTTAAAGGAACACACAAGCTAAATGACATCACAAGTTGGGAAGTAGAATAGTCGACAATATAAAGTGATGGGTTAAACAAACAACACGACTTCAACAAGATTCATACAATTGTATATGAAATAGTTCATACACAAATGTGTAATTTAAACAACATACCTTTGCTAAAGTAACCAGAATATTCAAACTACAATAACAACATATGCATGAAGACATGTTGGCTATGTTATATTATATAAAGTGAAATTTCCATCCATACATACAACCATGACAACCACTAGCCCCAATAGTGGAACATTACAGTCAACATTGCCTACTCCTCCAAAGAGATGTACTCCCTCTACACTGTGGAGAAGCCAAGGCTCATCAAAATACTCTCCAAGCCCTCTCTACGAAATGCCTAGCAAAATATTTGCTCCCAAAATCTTGTTCTATGAGTTATGAGGTTTTATATATAGAAAAAGGTGGGGTGGTCCTTGACATTCCCCTTTGTGACTCTAGGACTACCCTCATGACTCTTCAACTTCGTTACATATAACTCTTTACATTTCAAATGATTTTGTGCATTCCACTAATGGCACTTGGAATTTTACTTTACATTACATTTGATTACAATAGTTACGACTCATAGTAGTGAGGTGGTTGAGACGAATCATAACACAACTCGACATGACAATATTGACATGTATTGGCTAACTATGGTGTCCATGTTAAGTTGACGTGTTGTTAAGTGATGGGTGTCTCTTTGAATCTACTTTGTTCATCTCCACATAGCTTGGTGATATAGGTTCTTTAATGGTCTTGGTGTTTGCAAGAAGGTTACATGCACATGTTTATTTCCCTTGCTGCTTGATGTACTTTGTGTGTACATTCAATTGTGAGAAAGTATTTTAGCATGTGATCCTTCTTCATCCTATTCGTCATCGCGCCATGTTTCATAAATGTACTTTTTCATGTAATCACACATGACGAGATGACATCAAATCCAAAAATATCCTAGTCTATCAAGATGCATTGTTTTCCATTTCGAGTGTAAGTGACTGGGAGGAAGGACAAGGCACTAAAACGATGCAGAGCACAACTTAGGACGGGACAAGAGGCTCTAGGGAACTATCGAGAAAAACTACACAGATGTCACTCAAAGACATATTTATGCAATTAGGGACAGCAGTGACAGCTACAAGGTAGAACCCAACTGGGTAGAACTATGTAGTTCCTAGGAGGAATACATGGCAGTGTGTCATGAGGAACTACTGGGAAATTCTGTGAAGTTTTCAGGATGAGTATTAAGCAGGTCATCCAGGGGTCTAGCTAGGAATCTGTGCATCTTCTTTGGGGAAGACAAAGTAGGTAGTAAGAGGCACTGGTAGACAATTATGCACAGTTTTCCATATGAAGGTTGGATTAGGCTACAGGAAGCTGCTGGTCATAATTTTGCAATTCTAGGAGCCAGTCTGGGACAGGTAGCAAGGGCCTTCCTGACATAACTATGCAGTTTCTGGGATGAGAACGGAGCGGGGCAATAGGGAAAGTGCTAGTTAAAACTTTGTAATTTTCATATGAGAGCAGAGCAAACATGCAAGGGGTCTACCAATTAGATCTGCACAAGTTTTCGTCACAATGTAGTGAAAGACAGCAGACACCTGTCTCACATGTCTGCATAGTTTTTGCTAGTAGTGCAGGACAATCAGTTCAGTAACTTCTTCACAATTTTGGGGAGTAGTGTAGCCATGGGTCACATTTCAGTTCAAATTTTCTAGAAGACTTGAAGGAGGCCTTATGAGTGATCTTGCAGGAATCACAGATTAGATTGGACTTTGGGACAACTTCCGCACAGTTTTGGGAGATAGTCAGCTGTGTCGCTTCCATTATTGCATAGTGCAGGCTACCTTTGAAGAGAGACTAAAGCTTTGCATAGTTCTAGGCAACAGAGCAAGGCCACTAAGAGATGAGAGTGCATAGTGCAGCTCAGTCGAGGTCCAGCTGAAGGAGGGTTGCCTGGTTGACATATTTTCAAGAAAAATAACTAAGTGTTAGAGAAAGTGAACTTGTGCATACATGACATTATGATCACACACTTAGCATAACTTGACAATAAGACACCTCAAACCAACAAGACAAAAATGGAAAAGCATGACCCTTTGTATGACTGTCTAATGGTGAAAGAGACAAGTGCGACACTTGGGATAGACCTTCGAACAATTGTGACGACACTTGCGTGACAATGATTACAAATTTGTGTGTGAGTGGAATATATTTTCACATAGCTAAGACAACCCAAACATACAAAGAAAAACCTTTGAAATCACCAAAACCAGATCGCAAGCATGACATAGAAATCAACATGCCAAAGACGACAATTGGTTCAACAAGAGAAAAGGAAGCAAGACACATAGGGGAAACACAGGGAATGACTTTCAATGCTTGCAAACATGCATGTTATTGAAGATATAATGATATGATAATGAAAAGTAGTCTTCCAAACTACACTAAGAGACATAATTCAAAATATGTACTTTACTTACCATAATTAGCCTTGAGATGATATGCATCCAATGGAGTTTGCGTGAGGTCCTGATATTTTATCATAACTTGGTTTCTTAGTCCTTCTCCTTAAATCCTTGAGAGTGATGTAGCATGTCACCTTTTCTTGTAGTCACTAAGAGATAGATTAGCGCAGTTTCAGCGGCAACGACTGCCGCTGAGATGAGGCCCTGGGAGGCCCATCTGCATAGTTTCCGAATGCAAGATAGATTGGATAGGTTGAAAAACAATGTACAGTTTGGAGATGAAATACACTACTATGGGATGGGGTCTTGGGAGGACATTCGTGTGCATTTTCAAAGTGTAGTGCAGTTTGAGCAACTAAGAGGCAACACTACATAGTTTTTGAATTCAAGACACTATTGTGGGATGGGTCCTGAGAGGACACATCTGCACAGTTCCAGGTTGCAAGATAGACTAAGCAGTTGGGGGACAATACTTCACAGTTTATGATGACAGAGGGTCCCAAATGGGAAAGGACACTAGAGGAAGCCACTGCGTAGTTTTGGATGCCAAGGGAGGCTTGGGTCTCTATGCATTGTGCAATTCCAGTAGGCAAGGGAAAAAGCTTGAGGGTTTCATAAGTAAAGTGCACAATTTGAGAAAGATCGGTGAGGCTAGGTGTCTTGGGAAGCCAACTAAGTGTGAGATCAGTGAAACTGATGTAAAAAATGATAGAACTTGACTATGATCACACACGAACACTTAGTTATACAACATAGACTATGCAAAACATATAAAACATACTCTGATTGATGCAACAACCTTCACGACAAGAGTGTGTGAAGTGAGTGTGAAACACATCTATGTGATGAGAACAACCCATACACACTAAGATTCCCCTTAAATCATAACAACATTTCATTTGCATGACAAGCAATAGTCCCTATGCGTAAATATGACACATGCTGCATAAAGATGAGAATGCAAAAAAATCCTAAGATCAAGGAGGGGGTTTGAGATCATCAGCTTATCAATAAGTGACCAAGGAATGATCAATCAAACAATCCAAGGTAGGCTCCGAAATTTTCTTGCGAACCCAAATTTTGGAGGGTTGTTGTAGCCACTACAACATTGGTGACACATTGCTAGATCTCTAGCTCTTTGTATGGACCTTGTTTCATGAAAAGAGAGTCTAACCTTTCCAGAAGTATTGTTCGATTCTTTGATCATCATGGCTTCCTCACTAGCTTGAGTGAAAGACGTATTCCATACCATTCTCTTGATTAGTCAACACACATACCAAGCCAAGTCAGTTGAGTTGTTTCGATTGGGGAGGAGGGGTATATGGATGCACAAGTAATATAACTATCAGAGTTTTAGTTTAAACTCTGGTGTTGCTCCATTTCCAGCAGGCCTGAACAATACCCGAGTGGAGTCACATAGGAACACTAGCATCGCTTCGCTGCTAGTGAGCCTGGTCAGCACCTCGATGGATTTACTTGCATCACCTCTCTGTGTAGGAAGCCTATCTTTTCTTTCTCCTTATTTGTTTTTTTCATTTTCATTTTTTTTCCAATTTTCAAAGAACTGTGCATAAGCACTTATTCATTTTAGAGGTGGAAGAGGGATCCTAACTTATTGAGAGTAGAAGAGGTTGTCCCTTCAGAGAACTACTTTATAAATACCTATGAAAATATTTATTAAGGTTTTCTCCCTCACCTTACTCTACTTGATTGAGTTGACAAGGGTTAACCCAAAAGAACCAATTAGAGTAGGTGGTACTAGTTAAAAGTGCAAGCGTTGTGTTTTCACCAAGACTCACTCTAAAGAGAACATATTTTCCATCAGGGTATCATCAATTGAAGATAACAAGCTCTTCATAAACAGAGAGGACAAAAAATAACCAAGTGTTGATAGTTGCACAAGTCCTTTTGTATTTTACCTTGCCTGTCTCGAGAGCCACCCACGGTTTCATGTGAACTAAACCTATGGGTGCAAAACAAGAAAACCAACAAGAAATCAAAGGACAAAAGTAAATGAAAGAAAAGAAAGAAATCAAAGGACAAAAGTAAATGAAAGAAAAGCAAGAAATCAAAGGGAGAAAGAAAGCAAACCAAACAAAGTAAACAAAGAAAGCATCCAACAAAGAAAATAAAGAAAGCAAACACTGCTCCTACTCCTAAACTAGACAGTGCATGGGCCTCTTCACGTAAAGTGATATTTCCAATGCAACCATTGGCACATTGGTTAACCCATGTTGCTGAAGGCATGGTTTAAAAGAAAGATAAACGTGTAAACTAGTAAACAAGAAAAATATAAGAGTGAAGACCAACATGCCCTGAGTTTAAAAATATCCACCGAAAAGAAAAGAATAAAAGCGCAAGATAAGAATTCTGCGAGTGTATCATGATTATGCATCATGTTGTGTGTAGACGATAAACATGCACACTCTTTTGACCGTGAAAAATGAGCAAACATGAGAAAGAAAAACAAATTACGTTTAGCAAAATTTCTCGTCATTTATGATTCCTCCAATGCATGAGCGATGGGGTCATGTGATTTAGGTGAAGGATGTGAATGATCTGAACTAGATTGATCTTTGACCAGGAGTGGAACTGACTTCAAGACAACGAGGACTTGACATAACCATCAGCAAAGGCTAAAGTAGGCTAAAGTGCCTCGACAACTTGGGGGTTTTTCACTTCCTTAATATGTATATCATCAAATACTGGTGGCAGAGATAGATCAACAATGAATGAATCAACATCATGATCAAATGAATGAGTAAAGAAATTACGATAGCCATGATCAAAAAATTTGATAAGTTCATCAATGTCCTCATGAACTGATGAATCGTACAAAGGGGTTGATGAGAAGAAAGAATTTTCACCCTCTGCATTTCCATAAATGAAAGATGAAACATTGAGTGGATTTGTAAACACAAATGTGTCCTCTCTACTATGCAATGATAGACTGACGTCCGATGTATTTTGTGAATGATCAAAAATAGATGCATCCGGGAATGAATTATCACACGAAAAATTAACAATGGTAGAATCACTAAATATGTCAGGGAAAATCGGATGAGGTGTGGGTAGAAGGAGGTCACCCTTCACTGCGATTTTTTCTTTAGATTCCCACACATACTCATTAAACAATGTAAACTTTGAAATGAGAACTGATATGATTACTCGTTTCATAGAGGTAGCAAAAAAGTGACCCGATTTTGGAAAGGGGCAATGCAAAATACACATTTTTTTAAGCATTGTTTTTGGCACTTTAATTTTTTTTATGTACATTACTTTTTAGAATGTTAGTGATTTGCATGCTGATTTTAAAAAGTGATGATTCTGAGTCAGGCCCTTTTTTTGAAAGACCTATTTTTTTACTTTAAATTTTCTCAGATATGAAAGGTAAATAATTATTTTCTAAATTTAACAATTTTGGAAGTGGTCTTCTTCTTCATATTTTCTTGTTTTTGTTTTTGTTGTTGTTGTTGTAGTGAGGCTTTTATTGTTTTGCATATTTACAGAAGAATGTTGATATTTTAAAGTTTCGATATTCTACATATTTATACATCGTTAATTATTTTTTCAATGCACATCAAATAATCGTCTTTAAAAAAATAATTTTTAATAATTGACAAAAATCACCATTTTCAACATAAATATAACTAAAAAATTACACATTTTGATAATTTTTTTTTTCCTAGAAATGACATGTCAAAATCACAATTTTTATAGGAAAAAGTTAACAAAAAATGGTTAATTAATAGTTTTTTTATGAATTTCATGTCAAACAAATAATATTAATCACTGTTTTTTTCAAAAAATAATTATTCACATAAAAATTAATGCGAAAATCACATAATACAAATATTGAACACATAACAACATTAATTGAATGCTTATTCTTCTCATAAAAGGTCAAAGTCAAAACATTACAAATATAACTAATTAATAGTTACAAAAAATGAGCTTGATTTCCAAGCATAACTTAAATTTAATCAACAATATCACGTAATCCAAACACTTCATCCTCTAGAGTTTCATCATTGTCTTCTTCCACAATATCTTTTGCTTCATTTTCTCATTTTCCTCTTCTAATGGATCTTTGATGTATGTGAATCTCTCAATGTATGTCTTTCCAATCATTCCATGTAATGGTGGTTGAGGCTCCTTTGCCTTTTTTCCACTCATGTTTCACTAAATCCCCTTTCTTCAACCCAATTTCTTGCATTGCATCTAGAAGAAATTGAAGAGCATTAATTTTTTGCTGAATAAAATTGCACTATACTGAATCTTTTTCAATGGCAATGCAATTTCTTCCTTTTTGAAGGCAACATGCTAGTGTTGTACCTAATTATCAAGCACAAAATAAATAATGAAGTAAATTAGTGTAATGATTTGTAAATTAAGAAAGAACATATTGAAATTCAATTCCATATAATAAAACTTACCTAAGTCACAAAATAAATCCAGAACCCAATCTCCTTCATTTGAACATATGTCTATAAGATAGTTAATCAATAACTGTGGTTTTTGATAAATGTTCACTATCTCTCCTTTTGCTTCTTTGTCTTCATATGTTAGTTTTCTCACAACAACATCATAAGCCAGTACTTGGCTATGACTCTTTCCATCTACCCAATTAAAAATAATAGATATATCGCTATCATCGTTTACCCAACTATCAATATGGATGAACTAACAATCATTTATAAATGGTTGATTTTCACGTTTAAGAAGATTTCACTTTTGCCTGTAACATGAAATAGTAAAAGTTCAATTAACTTGTAAAAAAATGATTTTTTAACATTAATCAAATATACAAATTTCAATGTCTTATCATGTAAGCTGCATCCTTGAGTTTGCTTTCCCCTTGAAGCTTAACAATAACATTGCAAATTGTGTGTTTGAATGAAATGTCACAAATCTCCATAATGGTGATGATGTGACTTCTATAAATCCCACAACCACTTTATTAAGAGCTTGATAAGTATCAGGGTCACTATCATAGTCAATGTTTGGGATATTGAAACCATGGGGAATATCTGCAATGACTAGGGCATAATCCCTTTTAGGTATGAGTTTAGCGATGTCTTCATAGTCGCCTTGTATTACTTGATATTGAATAGTGTGAAGCCCATTCCAAATGAAATGAGTAAGAGTTGGATCAAGTTCAACATTCCTAAGATATTGCTTCTTTAGTCTTTCAATCTTAATTTTTTCAATAAAGGTTCTGAAACTATCTGATGCTCCATTTGCATCCTTCCTCATCTTTAATAAAATAAACAAATATATGTCTAAGTTATAATATAAAATAGTATACAAATGAATAAAAATGAATGTATAAATCAAAATACTTTTTAAAATGCCAGATAAAAACAATTTAGTGTTGATGTAGAACTTGAATACGGATAGTTGCGTACACCATCATCCCAACTATATTCATTCAATAGTTTAACCATTTGTTCTTGTATTTTCATGTAAACTTTGTGACTGCATAGATAAATTAAAAAAAGTTAATATAATGATATTTATAACAAATACTACAAAGAACAATATGTTATATTTAAAAGAAAATTATAATCTAGAAATAAGTAAAAATAATTCAACAAACTTGCTTTTGAAATTCCTCAGACATTTCCTCCAATGATAAGTCCCTTGACCTCACACAAGATAATATTGGTTTGACAAGTTTTTCATTCTTCACTCATTGTAATGCTTTCCAAGGTGTGATAGTCATATATTCTGGAAGCCACTTCATTTCAGGACTTGATTTACTATTGTTACATATCAATGTTTTAGACCTTTTTGGCCTTCTGGTTTTTAATGCCAATGTTCTCCCACATGCTAAATATCTCATTAATCAATTCCCATATCTCTCCAGTTGTAAATTCCAACTGGAAAATGTTATCAATACCTTTGAATAAATCAATATTTACTCTACTGCCTTTTGAATTGATTTTCTCCTCAATTTGATAGCCCATTTCCATACAACATTCCTTTCGGAAATCTACAGTAACATTTATCTTATCCCCACCACATTTTTCTTGAAATTCACTATGAATAAATCTAACCCTTTGGATGAAAGTCACAGACATCCTATATTCATTATCTGAATTATGATCCCATGCCACTAACTTTGTTTTTGTATCTGATAAACCAACATAAATGATATATTTCATTATTTCAAAATGTGGGTTATTGGGATATTCCTCCATCAATTGTTGTTGAGCTTCTACATAATGGTTCCCCTTGAGCACATAATAATTGTATTAAGAACATTTTGACTTATCAAATTATTATTTGCTGGGAACTTGAACTGGATCAATATGAAGCACATAATTAACCACATGAGCATATGGATTGTACCTCATCAATGTCTTCAAGTTGTGAACATGCAGGTGGTGTGGCTTTCTGATTTGATATTTACATTGTCCTTCACTTGCCTTATAGATTTGTCCCACATTAAGCTGAAATGTATGACCACCCTCAATTAAGTTTCTCTTTGTCAAGTTCTGTTGAATGGCATTTTGTTTTGTTTTAATAATGCCATCCTCTAAATCAACACCTAGTGTAATGATTTCTCTTCTTTCTTTTGAAGTTTCACTATGATATTCACTGTTGGTAATGACTACTTGAGAATGTTCAACTTTACTTTTCTTCCTCATAGCATTCTCATCATTAATTAGAATAGATTTATTCTTGGGAATTGTTACTTTTGGTCTTTTACGACTCTTCTCCTTTCTCATCTTCAATAACGACAACACATTCTTCAGTGTCAGTTTCAACTTTCTCATCTTCAAAAGTAACCTGTCTACCTTTGTTAGATTTATCCACTAGAGGCATTTTTTTTATCCCTTGGATGTAGTTTTGTAGCATCATGAATTACTACCTTTCTCTTGTTTTCCATAGCTTCTTCTAACACTAAGTAGAAAATGCTGACAACATTCATAATAGCATGCTTTATGAAATGAATGCCTCCCAACATAATTGAAACACTTTCAACAAAATTATGTCAAACAAAATATCATATGCCAATAAAAATAAGTTATAAAATTATAATGAGATAGTTACAATAACGCAAAACACAAATATAAATAACAATACTTAATATATTTTGTGTAATCTCAGTTACGATTTGTTTACACAACTTTGTAGATACCTCTCTCATGTCATACAATGAATATAATAACTGATATTTAATCATTTTATATGACTTGGGCAATTTGGTAAGTATATAAACAACTTCACTGTCCTGTACCGAACACATGTCTATGACCTTTCCGAACACCTCATAAATTTCATTATTGTTAGGTATATCAACATATAGATATATCTGCACATCTCTGCTTTCTCTTTCTTTCGCATACCATATATTTTCTAGAAGTTTCACTTCTTTTGATTTCTTCCAGTATTAAATAATCTTATTATTGTTTGAGGAACTTGAAAGATTTGTAGCTATCAACTCAGGTTTGGTTCATTCAACGATGCTTTTTGATGATCCACCTTTAACAGTCTTTGGTCTAGAAAGATTCACATAAATCTTCTTTGATGTCATTTTCTTGCAAAAAAAGACACATATATAAATCATTAAATTAAAAAAAGAAGAAGAAGCTTAAATTAACAAACAAAACGATAAATGATAATTTATTTTGTAAAACATAACAATTTAAAAAAAATAAGAAATTTAAAAAATACAGTCCCCTACCTCCCCACCCTGGAAATCGGCCCACCACCCAGGCTGGCCATTGGGCCGTCGGAGTGGATGGGGATCCGAGCACGAGCCCCCCTACCCCACCTCGATGAACCAATGGTCACCCCCTTGACGCCACCCCCGGCCCCCCCGACCCACCCTAGCGACCCAACGGCCCGCTGCCCCAACCGACCGTTGGGCTTCCACGGGGGGGGGTTAGCTGCCAGCCCGCACGGCCCACTCTAGTGGCCGAATGGCCCATCGCCTCAATTGGCCATTGGGCCACTAGGGTGGGGTGGGGGGCTAGGCAACCCGCCCCTCCCTCACAGGCCCATTAGGCCATCGGGAGCATGATTGGTCCACCACACCCACTTTGGATGTAATGGATAAATCTGTATCATTGAAATTTTTAATTTCTAATAATAAAAATTCATTAAACTTATTTAATTTTAAAATTTGCACATAGGAAAGAACAAAACTAACTTTTCAAATGTGATAATCCTCCATTGAATATGTTGTTGATATCAATGTAGATGCTCCACAAATTCGCTCCAAGTATTTTAAAACCTCGAAAAACCTTGATGTGATGTGAGAAATAGTGATAACAAAATTTATTATTTAGCGGAAATTACAAAATTGTTTTACCGTAAGGTTAGTGTGAGACTAATTTGTTTTTATAAAAATTTTAACATGTAAATTTGGTTATGGTGATATAAGGAACTATGATAAAGCAAACATTTCAGAATTGTTTTACAACACGGTGAATGTGGGATTAATTTGTTTTAGAAGGTATAATAAAAATAAAAATAAAAACATTTAATTGCCTAGTAAATATTATATAGTGTAAGTAATAAATTAATTTAGGTAAAATATTTAGTTTACAATTTTAATTTAAAATATTTATTTGATAAGAAAATTTTAGTTAAAATTTTTCAATAAATTGTAGAAGAAAATTATAGAGGGAAATACATGAAACAAAATTTTTCGAGGGAAAAATTTTGGTAAAAATTTTTGGTTGGAAACTTTGGAGGGAAATTTTCATTCTTTAAGTTATATATTATCATTAGGAGAGTCTGCATTTGTATGATTGAACCTTTTCTGTTTGAAAAGCATGGATTCTTCTGATAGTGAAGTTTCACTTTGTGAGGTATCAACATATTCGTCGTGCAACAACTCTATTCATATTGATGAATATAACAAAAATTCTTCAACTATGAATAGAGAGTCAAATATTCCATTTAGTCCTAATCCTAAGGACTATGAGAGAAACACTGACGAAAGACGGGATGAAGAATTTCAAATAAATAAAGAGTCACGGTTTCCACTTAGTCCTAATCCTATGGATTAAGAGAGTAGTAGTGATGAAGAGCATGATGAAGAATCTCAAAAGAATGGAGTGTCACAGTGTCCACTAAGTCCTAATCCTTATGGACTATGAGAGCAAAGTGTTGAAGAGCATGATGAAGAATTTCAAAAGAATGGAGTGTCAAGGTGTGCGCTTAGTCCTAATTCTATGGACTATGAGAGTAGTAGTGATGAAGAGGGCGATGAAGAATTTCAAAAGAATGGAGTGGAATGGTGTCCACTTAGTCCTAATCCTATGGACTATGATAACAACAGTGATGAAGAGCATGATGAAGAATTTTGAAAGAATGGAGTGTCATGGTGTCCACTTAGTCCTAATCCTATGGACTATAAGAGTAGCAATGTTGAAAAATTTCAAATGAATAGAGTGTCTGATCCAGGTGGATATTGGTGGCCACCCCCCAATTCCACTTGGACCCCCACCATTGTTTCTTTTAGTTTTTCACTTTCCTCATTTTGTAGGACAATTTACTAATTTTGGTAGTTTTTCGGGTCTTGAACTTCCAGAGTCGTTTTGAGGCCTTAAACGACGTTTTTTGGGAAAACTGGGAGCAATATGTGTTCATATATTGATGTTGCTCTTCCCAAAGTTGTAGTCCTTGGATAGATATTTCTAAAGAGGTATTGTGCGCATCAAACAGAGATCGTATTCCAAAGTTACGACCCCAGAAAGTTGATGTACCGATTTACAAAAAACGGGGCCCATAGTTTGACGCTTCATCTCCTAGGGTTAGGGTTTTGGATGTTTAGGGTTTTCCATTATTTCTCAACAATAAATAAGCCTTCGAGCCTCATTGTAAGAAAGTTCAGAGGCATGTAGCTACCACATCTTTTCTCAAAGATAAGCTACCATCACCCAAGCTAGTTTATTTCCATTTCTGTTTCTAATATTTCAGTATTTTACATTAATGAAATGAAGTATTATTTATGTTGTATCTCTGTATTTATGATTATCTCTGTAATTTGTTGTGTTCTTGTTTAAATCTGGATCAGTGGTATTAGAGCGGTATACTCTTTCTCTATTTTTATTTGCATGTCCCCAACGAGGTCGGGATATAAGGAGTTAGGGCTTGAACTGGTCAAACCTTTGCAAGACCAACCTCGCAAATCCCGATGACCTCCCATGGCGGATGAAAAAAAAGATGAGGCAGGAGATCCTATCAAAGTCTTGCTTGAAGAGGCCCTCGAGTGACAAAAGAATGCGATGATGGACAAATTTGCCCAGATCCTTCGGTGGCTACCTAGGGGTGACACATCTACTTCCAGCAGCTCCTCTAGAAGTGGCACACCCTTTAACGTACAAGTTAACTTTGACATTCCAATATTTGAGGGTCAGATAGATGCAGATGTCGTAGATAAATGGTTATATCTACTAGAAGGGTAATTTTCTGTTCATGGTTTTTCTGCTTGGGAAAAGATTACTTTCGCTCTTCTCAAAGCCGCCCACCATGTCAAGGACTAGTGGGAAACCTACTGCGAGTAAAAGAATGAAAGTACGGACTCACTTTTTTCAACCACACCCACGTGGAATTCATTCTGAAATGCCATCAAGGAGCAGTACTACCCTGTCAAAAGCTATGAGGATAAGTACGTAAAGTGGACCATGCTATGGCAGGAAAGGGACCAAGACAGCCGAAGACCAATATTTTTCATACTCTTCACACAAAGATGGGTATCAAGGATTTTGATCTTCATTTGGTACTCAAATACCATGGCTACCTACATAGGTACATCCTAGACGAGATGGAGTTCTTGGAGGACATCTCCTCGCTTGGCACAACATACCAATACACTGTCAAGATTAAGCAAAAGTTTAAACAGAAGAAGCAAGACTTTGGATCTGTAAATCAGAAGCAAGGGAAAGGCACCCCCAAACTGCTAAACAAAGGATAAAGCCAAGGCGGGGTGGGCCAGGACAACCTGCTAAAGCCACAAGTAAGAAACAACATCGTGAACCCAAACAAGGACAAGGGAAAGTGGTGTGAGTTCCATAAGAGCTCCACTCACAACACAAGTGAGTGTTGGGCCAAGCAGTGACTGGTGGTCAAGCTAAAGTATTTAGAATTAGATGCATGTTTAGACTCTGAGTCAGAACTTGATAAGTGGAATGAAAAAGGGAAGTAGATTATCAATGCAGAGCCCAATGCCACCATTACCACTACAAAGATCCAGAAGGAGGAACACGAAGATCCAGAGGAGGAGGAGCACCTCTTCCACTCCCAGATGTGGGTAAAGGGCTCCCTGCTATAGTTCATTGTTGACAGCGGGAGCCAAAAGAACCTCATTTCAACAGAGGTTGTGAAGCAACTGGGCTTACTAACCACAACACATCCAAAATCGTACACCATCGGGTGACTTCACCAAGGACGGGATCTTCGCGTGAGCCAGCAGTGTCACCTTCCATACAACATCAAGCCATTCATGGATGAGGTATTATGTGACATTCCTTCCCTTGATGTTTGTGATGTATTATTAGGCCAACCATACTTATGGAATCAACATGTTGTATATGAGTCAATGCCTCGTTTTGTTATTGTTACTTTCGGAAATAAGTTGTACAGGATACTCGAGGTAGCACTGCCTATCGCCATCTCTTTGGTTACTACAAAACAATGCAGTAAGCCCATTTCCAAAAATTTGTTTTCCTGATGATACTCCCTCAAGGAAGGAATAAGATGATGGCCACGGCCTCTAGATAGGGCCCCTCTATGTGACAACTACAAATGGACAATGTTGTGGAGGAGTACGAGGACATCTTCACCTCCCTCGCAGGGGTTCCTCTGCACTGTCAAGTTAAGCACTCCATCAATCTAACCCCATGTGCGTCACTACCTAATGGACCAATCTATCAATGCTCTATTATGGAGAACGATGAAATAAAGAGGTAGATTCAGGAGCTATTGCTGAAAGGTCACATCTGACCGAGTTCATCACCCTATGGGAGCCCAATCATGTTGGTAAAAAAGAAGGATGGGACTTAGAGACTCTGTATTGACTATCAAAATTGAACATGATCATTGTCTGGAATTTGTACTTGATCCCACAGATTTATGACCTTTTGGACCAACTGAAGGGAGCAAAATATTTCAGCAAGATCAATTTGAAGTCAGGATATCACCAGGTACCAATTGAACCCTCCGATGTGTGGAAGACTACCTTCAAAGCTAAGGAGGGTCTTTTTGAAAGGTTGGTTATACCTTTCGGGTTGATGAATGATCTTGCAACCTTCATGAGGATAATGGATGACATCTTGTAGCCATTCACCAACTCATTTGTAGTGGTATACTTGGATGACATCTTGATCTTTAGCAAGAGTTTGGAAGAGCACCTCCATCACATCTGATAGGTTCTCCAAACACTGTGGCAAAACAAGTTATGTGCCAATTTGGAGAAATGCACTTTTGGCATGACCAAATTTTAGTATTTGGGATACAGTATTAATGAATAGGGGGTGAATGTGGATCTAGCCAAGATCCAAGTCATTTGGGATTGGCCATCTCCAACCATTCTGACAGAGCTCTGCAGCTTTTTGGGTCTTTCCAACTTCTACCGCAGGTTCGTGTTGGGATTTCTCATATCACTTGGCCCTTGAGTCAAGTCACCAAGGGAGGAGTGAAAGAAAATTTTTTTTGCTATGAATCTCAACAGAAGTCATTCAAAGAGTTGAAACATCGCCTTTGCTCGTCACCAATTCTCACATTACCATACTTGCAACAACCATTTGAAATTGAGACAAATGCCTCTTACTATGCTACTGGGATAGTCCTTACTCAACACGGGCATCCAGTGGCATATCATAGTGAGACACTTTCAGACATAGTCCAGAAGTATCCCACTTATGACGAAGAGATGTGATCCAATGTGCAGGCCTTCCGAAAATGGAAGCATTACATTTTGGGGAAGGAAACAGTCATCCACACAGACCACCGACTCCTGCAGTTCATACAGATGCAAGGGAACTTCTAGAATGATCGCCATCAGAAATAGTCCACATACCTGCAATAGTTCCATTCGAATATAAAGTATAAGAAGGGCATCACCAATAATGTTGTAGATTGCCTTAGTCGACCACCGATCATGGCGTTAACCACCATGCTCGACTATTGTGGGCATGAGAATTTTGATTAGCCACTTCTCTACAGAAGTGACCCAAAATTCAGCCATGTTACACTGAAATTTATCACCATGACTATTTGTAGTTAATATGGCTCCATCAATAGTCATATTATCCTCCTTGTCAAGCCTTATACCTCTGCTCTTCATGTCAAACTTCAAAAAAGAGAGAAAGTCATTAAAGATCATGTTTATCTCTGGGTATGCAGGTTCTCTCTACCTTTCCTGCGTGTACGCATCCCAAGCACATTGTACCTGCATACTTGTACGCTCTGTAAGTAAAGGGATGGGTGCGTACTCCTGTAAAGGTCAAAAGGCGTGAGTTTCATCTTAAAAAGTTACTTGTGGTCACTTCTAGAGCTTTCTAGAAGAGTGTT
>APFE031669940.1:155515-170650 GCA_000404065.3 Pinus taeda | reverse complement strand
AAAGAGGGACTCTCTTCCTATTAATGGCCTCATCTTAAAGAAATTCTTCAATTGAGGAGGTAACCCCTTCTCTTTTAAATTCAGTAGGATTTGCAGTTTTTAGGACCATTAGGAAATAAAGTTGTAAAATAGCTTCTATTGGCCTTTCCTATATTGAAAATTTGCTCGGAAGAAGTAATTTTAATATTTACTTTTGTAAAATAGAAGCCTTAAACAAAAGGGACAATTTCTAGGAAATTAGGTATATTCATATTCTGAAAACCCCATTTTATTTTTGTGAAATCTTCTCAAAGTACTGTAAATCATTTTAATGTTTTCAAACTAGCCACAAAAGGGTTATCAATATCAAAACAGAAACTGATTCAATCTTAGCATCTTCAACTCTTACCTTGTCATCCATTTTCTCTTGAGGATAAAATTGTCCATCCCATTCATCCAAGTTTATGATTACTCAGGGTGTAATTCTAAAATATCTGATATAAAGATAAGGGGTCTTATCACAAGCCTGCTTACCATGATCATTGGGAAATAGTCTAACTGACATTACCAACACTTCATACCAAAACAGGGTAATGGCTTATAAGCAGAAGACAAGGGGTCTCATCACGAGCCAGCTTGTTCGCTTAGATTACAACCAGTGAATGGCATTGTCAAACAGCTGGCAACCAAACTAGGACAATGGCTTTTTATCTTACAAAATAATGGAAAAGGAAAGAAATACAAAATATGAAAACATATTTTGAATTCATTCTTTTAATCATACTCTGAGATGGGAGGGATCATGGACAATCAAATGGTTAAAAGGTATCCCTCTCGAAACTATGAACGTTTGCTGGCAGCAGAGGCTCTACCTATGACAAAGGAGTCAATCAAAAAGGCTAAGTTGGAAAGGTGTTTTGTTTTATCATTATCAACCAATAGAGGCCAATTTAAAACTTAGGATGTATTTAATTTTAACGAGAGAAGAAATTAGCAAAAAACATGCTTTTATTATATTCAGAATGTATATATACTTATTTATATTAGAATTTTTCTTTTTGATAAGATATCTATGTAAAGAAAGTTCAAATATTCCAATATTTTTTTAGACATAATTGTTTCTCCCAGCGAATCGCCAATTGTTGTGCTATATAACAACCCCCCATTTCATAAAATTTTACTTTAGAAAACTATAATATGAAATGGGTCCCTTTTAGATTAAATTGGTATTAACTTATCATTCCTCTAAAGGTCCGGAAATAAACGAAACATTATAAAACCCTTTTTGAGTTAATAAATAATCGGCCTTATAATAAACTGAATAATTCTTTATTATTGCGATAGCTGTAGCTGCCAGTGTTGCTTTTAGTGGCCGAATCTTCCTGCTGAGTTGGCTCATTCCACTTTTCCCAGTCATAGTGTATGCATCATATTTTCTGAATATGATGACTTATATTTTTTGATGACAAAACTTTGATGAAAACCTCCTGCTTATAGTAATAACTGTATCATTGAGGTCCACCATTCCTGTGTAGGCAATTGATGCCTCAAAATTGCATCTAAGGTCTCATCTGCCTCTGTATATTTGTAGAAGTTTGGAGGAACTTCAAACAAATGGCTGATCTCATTCATAATAAAAAATAAGTTCTCTATTCTGTCATAGAGACTTTGCCCATATGCTGGCCCTGTTATCTGTGAACTGCTTGATCCTTGACTGATCTGATTGGTGGCAAATGTGTTCACCCTTTTTGCATAAACCTCATGTGATAGCAGTCTCCCTGCACTGTTCAGAAAGATAGGAAGACCTCTGCCCTGTAATGCTGCAAACTTGTCCATGAATTTGTTGACCTCTGTTTGCATGTCCTGGCTTCTTCTATCCAATGTCTGCACCAGGCTTTTCAGTGTGAGAACCCTCTTTATCAACTGGATGGTTTCTATTCTGTTGGAGATTCCAATTGCTGCCAGCTGAGGACCTGTCCGGTTATTAAGCACATTAATCATTTTGTTGGCTATCTCAGGCATACTGCCTAGAGATGCCCTTGCTCTGTGGACTTCCTTCTGTGCTTTGCCTATGAGCTCCATTTTCTCATGGATAGTCTCAATATACTGCCACTGATCCGTTATTGATTGGCCAATGTGGGTCCACAAAACTGTCCTGATCTCAGCCACCACTTTATCAAGGGTGAGCTCTTTCTCCAGCTCCTTTATCTTCTCTTTGAGAGATTTTATTTCTCTCCCTTTCTCAGCCACATTTTGTTTGGATTTGTCATATTTTTCATTCAGCTTAGCCAAATTCTCCTTGGCTCCATTCAGTTTTGTCATCTGGGCTTCAAGGACCTTGATTTCACTCATCAATTTCTGCATATCGAGGCTCTGGGCCTGCTCTGAGGTTGGTGATGGTGCTGATGTAGATGTTGATGGCGCTGCCTGTTCTGTGAGAGGAGCAGTAGTCTGTGGGGGCTCCTCAAGGTTTATGACCTCTGGAGGGGGCTGAGAAGTCTGACCTCCTTCTTTCTGCTGTAGGGTTGCCTGTAGTGCAGCCTCTGTGTCCTCCAGCTTCCCTTCTGTCTGCACTAGTTGTTTGTGCAGTGCTACCAGCAATGTAGCTACCTCTTGGTCTTGTCTTTGTTGAGAAACCTCTTCTATTTGAGGGTGAATGGTTGCTGGGAGCTTCACCTTCTTTCTTAGGGCTGCAAGATCTGCATCTCTTATCTTCAGCAGCGTTTGTATGGCCTTTGGATCCTTGGGGTCATGCCCAAGCTCTATGATTATGTCCTCCAAAGACCTGATCCTGTTGTCTTTAGCCTGAGAGGATGCCTTCTCCAACTCAAGTTGGGCAGCTGTATTGTTTAGGCTGTTTTCCAACCTATTAGCCAACAATGTTTTGTCTGCCAATGTTGCATAGACCATCTCACCCATTTGCTTGTGAAGTTCTATTTGGTCCATAGGGTGGATGTCCTTGGCAAGAACCTCAAAGTTGGTTCTTATATAGTCTGCAGCTGACTGTGGCTGTAGCATAGTGGGCATGAAATGACTCATGGTCATTTTCCCTTATGTCATGTCATAGGCTGACATAAGCCTCTGTTGATTGGTAGGGGCCATCTTAAGCAACTGGTTGTAGATTTGGAGCCTAAGTGGCTCATTTCTCATTTTAATATCAATAAATTGTTGCTTAATGCTTGCCTCTGCTCTCCTTTGCTGGCTTGAGGAGCTGACCTCTCCTCCAAGGGTTCTTTCTTGTTCCTACTGAAAGGAACTGGCAGATGCCTCCATGCTCGGTGGGCCCATGCCTAATGATTGCCCCATGGGAATTTCTTCTTCGGAGAGGGGATTCAATCTCTGCCTTTTCTCCCCTTGATTTGTGGACGTGGTGAGGGGAGTCTCCTGCTCTCTATCCCTCTTCTTTCCCTTTTCCTCTTTTTGTGGAGTTTGCAGCATTGAGGCCTCCACTGTCTTTTCTTGCCCAGAAGGCATATTTTCTTGATCCTGTTGCTCAGTAGGTGTTGGAGCTTCAGCCATTTTTTCTTGTTGCATAGGCTGCCCCTCTTCTTGATGTTTTTCTTGCTGTTCTACCTCATTTTCTGCTTGTTGTTCTGTTTGCTGCTCTATCCTAGGAGGTGGTTGTTCCTGCTCCATCTGCTTGCCTTTATCTTTGTTTGATTCATGTTGGGCAATTCCGGCTACTTGCTGCTGGGCTATGCAAGATGAGGCAGCTGCTCCAATTTGCCTTTGATAGGAGGAAGAAACCTGCCCACAAGTTTCTAAGTCAGCTTCTTTCTCAATATTTCTTGCCTCTCTTTGTATCATTTTCTCTTTACGAATTGGCTCTTCTAGGGTGCCCTCTTTCCAGCTTAAGGCATTGGAATACTGCTCAATATGAGGCAGTTTCACGTGACCGTAGCCACCCAATTTGTATTTTATCCTCCTGAGGGAAATGAAATGATTAGGGTCATAAGGCACCCATTTGAAGCTAGTTTGTAGTCTGAGGGTCTCTAGGATCATATCAGCTTCCTTCCATCCTTCCTCCCTTTTGTTGTATAGAAAATGGCCTAGTTGATTTCTCACCTTCAGTTGCACCTTCTTGTTTTTACTTTGGAAATGGACAAAGTCTACATTTCCAAACTGCCTAAAGTACTCTAGGGCAAAGAGTCTCATAGGGACATATCTTGGCAGCCTATAAGGATTCAACTCACAGCCATATATTCTGATTACTGTATGGTGTTGGTAAAAGTACCAATCACCAATGTTGTAGGCCTTTGAGAGGTTAAGAATTCTTTGCATTTCCTCTATCAATCTGGGAGGAGGGACACCCAATAACAAGGTCATAGCTGGATGCATGAAAAGGTCTATGAATTCACATTAGGTGTAAGGTGAATAAGATATGAGATGAAAGACTGAAGACCAAAATACTACAGACCTTGGGCTTCCCTGGGCATTTAGCTTCTTGAGAGGAACAAAGAAGGCATCAGGCTGATAAAATAAGAATAAATGATAGATGTACCTAGTCTATCTAAACACCTTTTCCCTTTCTAGATTCATCAATTTTTCATGAATCTTGTTGGCAATGTATGTGACAAAGTCATAATGCACAGCAGGAGGCATTCCAGGGGAGAATATGGACAGCATGGCCATTATGGTTTCGTCAACATCCTCATATGTTCCATAACCCAGGATGTAACTGATCAAATCTACCAGCATTTTTTCCAGCTCATTAAGATATTGATATGCTATAGGAAGGGTGGTGCCCATAGCCTCAAATTGTGGTTGAATAAACAAATGATTAATCTTCGCAATCTGAGTACTGGAGAGCTTGCCCCCTTTCGTTATCAAGTCCTGGATGGAGAGAGGAGTTAGGGGCTTTGCAGTGTGGAAGTGCAGCATTTCATTAATGGCCTCAGGGGTGATATGGAACAAAACTGAGCCTGAGGGGCTGAGAACAGCTCTCTGACATGGGTCATAGCTGGAACGGCATTGATTTATCAAGTCTGGGAGGAAATTTACTTGAGGGAGATTGTAAATGGGCAGGTTGGAGTCCCAAATCCCCAAGACATCAACTCCACTGAGATGTTGGGCTTTTAACTCGTTTAGCAGGTGAAGATTGAATTTGGAAGTCATGGCAGTTGAGTCTAGCATCTGGTAATCTCTATAACCCAGGGCCTTCCACTCTAGCTCTCTGTGTGGGGCATTCAGAGGTTGAAAATTCAGGGCCACTGGTGTTTCCATGGCTAGGAAGTACTTGTGACTAGTACTAGAACTGGTTTCAGTGGGCAGGACAACACAGAGGGCTTTTTTTGCAGAGGTAAAGCCAATTGTAAGGGTAAATGAGGCAACTATGGTGACAATGGTGTAGAATGCTGAAAGGGAGTTTAATTGAGGGACTGTAGGGACTGGAAACACTATTTTCCTGGTAAATTATGCCTCTCAGGTTTTCAATCCACGAATGCGCGGACAGAGTGTGAATTTTAGGAAAAGGTACCTATATATGGGTTTAGTAGGTGAATTTGGACCCTGCAACTGTAAAGGAATGTTGGTTTACCGGGAATTTGCTGGTAAATACAAGTTGCCTTACTCTTGTTAATTCAATTCTGGAGAATTATCGACATAAGCAAGCTCTGAGGGGATGCTTTGGGGTAAATACCTGGTGAATTACCGGCAATGGTCACAAATGCAGGCGGGTTGGAGGCGGCAGCTTTCTTCAGGTCGATTTCTGCAGGTTGGCGACAGGTGGTCGTAAAATACATGCAGAGGTAAGCAATAGTTCTTTTAGCAAAAGTGAGAAAAACGCGAAAATTGGCTAAAATATGGACTTTTTGGATTATTGGCGTGCTTTTTGGATGACGTCAGCATGACATCATCAAGTGGGGTCAGGGTTGGGTGATGTCAGCATGACGTCATCGAGTGACGTGGCAGTCTGTGAGTGGTCCACGGGGATTGCACAGGTGGTGGACACGTCGGAGTGCTGGTGGGCGAGGGTTGACAGGGCGCCAAGTGGAAGCAACATGGGCGGGCGTAGCGGTGACGTGGGCAGGCGGTATAATACGGTGGTAAGTGGATTTTCTCGGACCACCCTTGATACGGTCGCGGTATTGTCAGAGGGCGACCCGAGAGAATGTGGGGGCGATGCGTGGCAGAGGCCTGACGTCACCCTCTGATAGTTTCTCAGGCAGTAAACTACAGCGATCGGAGCCCGTCCAATATGGATGTGGGCCGTCGGATGGGAAAGCCCAGATCCGACGGTTGACGGGTTGATAACATGCGCGGGCAATACGAAGTGCGGGGAGGAATAAAATATCATTATTTCTGAACTGCGGGCCCGACAGAAACTTTATAAAAAGTGGGTTTTTGGTAAATTGCAAGGTTTATTCATAAATCGGGTTTTGGTTATTAATCCGAGCAAATCCTGGATTAACCCCAAGATTAATTTTTCGGCACTCTATGGGTCGCGCTCAAATTTTTTTGCGCTTGAAAAACGTTCAAAACCATACCTAGAGCTATAATTCTTGGGGAAGAGGATACATAGATTTTTTTGGGTTATTTGCCAAGTTTTTGTTGAAAATAATACTAAGAGGGGGGGTGAATCAGTATTATCTAGTCCTTTTACCAAATCTTCCTTATTTATACTTTGAATTATTTTTGCATATCAGTACCATAAAATAATGAGCATGAACAAGAAAACAGACAGTCACATCAAAGAACACCAGATATAAGGTGGAAACCCAATGTGGGTGAAAACCACCTGCTGCAATATGTCTCTATCTTCTTTCAAATTAGAAACTTCTTTTACAATGGTTTGTACTGGTGCAGTCTTTTACCAGTACGCAGGCTGCAACCTGCAGAGAGCTACAACTCTCTCTCATTTTCCAGTCTCTCCTGGAAGGGAGCTACAACCCCCTACTTCTTTTCAAGGACCACTTTTCATAAATTTTCAAACTGGATCCATATACATCAAACGATCATCAAGTACATGTCGATTTCACAGTCAACAGTAGTAACCAGATCAACAACACAGAACTAAACCTATAACGCCTTATCAACAGAAAACTTCAGTCAACAGATAGTCATGAGACAGATACACAGCTTTCCTTTCTTTGTCCTGCGTCGCTACGCACTTCACCCTCTGCTTCTCTGTGTATACCCGCAGAGTTCCTTCTCCTGCACTGCGTGACCACGCACTGCTTCTTCTACTGCGCTGTGTATAGTACGCACCCAAATGCACTATCGTGCCGCGTACTGTCACAGTAGGCACGCACCCAAAAAGACTATCGCGCCATGTACGTTTACTGTGCGTACGCATCTGAACCACTGCTGCTCTGTGCACCCACGCAGTTCGCCTGTTTCAGCTTTGCGTACCCACGCAGTCACCCTTCTTCTGCTCTGCGTACCCACGCAGCTCGCCTTCTTCTGCTCTGCGTACCCATGCAGCTCGCCTTCTTCTGCTCTGTGTACCTACGCAAAGGCACCGTTAAACACCTGCGTACATCAGATTAGGGCCGAATTTGCATATCACCAGTGTGCTACAGTTAAATGGATACCCAGATCTGATCAAGCACTCGAGAGATCACCCTTCACAGATTCTCTTTCCACTTCACTTTCATATAGATCAAGCTTTTTGAAACAATAACCCAAATATTTCAGATCTTAAGATATTCAACCCAAAAGCACACACAAGCCAAATGATCTCCTTTGATTTATATAGACAAGCTCTTCCTCAAATCATGGATCAATACCACGGGCCAAAACCATAATAACACATTACCGTCAGCTAAATACCAAGGGTTAAACATAAGAAACCCCACGTTTGCACGTTTTACTGCCTTGAAGTGTGTGCACTGGGGTACGCACCTCATGAATGGGTAACCTGCGTGTCTGGATGCGGTCCCTGCACGTCGTACCTACAGGTACACATCTTCTGAACTGTGCTCCTGCGTACTTCTTAATTCTAATCATATTGAGAGCCATGCCATGGGTGTTGCCATCAAGTACAACATCTGTAACATATAACCTTACCAGAAACATAATGCCAACAAAGTTTGTTATGTTTCTTTTTTCTTTTTCATTACTTTGAATTTGTACTGTAAATTATTAGACTTTAAACCAAGCACTGTATTCATGTCCCTATTCTAGATAGCCAAGGATTTGAAAGGTTATGTGAGTGGATTAGAAAATTCATCAACAAAGGGTAACCTTTTTGTTAAATTCATGACATCCTTCAATATAGGTGCCAGGTTTGAGAGGAATCTATTAAGATAATTTTTCCAAGACTTGCATTCAACATCATTTTCATTTGGAAAATCAATTTACAGTTGGGGACAACACAACGAAGATAGAATTCTAGGTTATGGCTTAATACTCCATCAATGTCATGAGTAAACTAATTTGAAGGTTGCAAGTTCAATATTTTATTTTAGCAATTTAGGTTTAGCCTTTGTCAAAAATTTTGAAATTATAATCCCTAATTAGGTGTTGCAAGTGTCATTATTGAAAATAAAATAGAGCATATGAACTTTAGATATCATACAATTATAAAAGTTGAACGTTCCATGAAAACTATTGGGCTCAGGTACATGAATATTTTGCTTAGATCTACCATATGACATGGAAAAACCCACTTAAGAACTAATTAATAGGGAATGAGATATAATGAAGGACAATAAAAATCATAGGATAGAGAGGAAATCACTTTTGATTTAGAAAAATTACAACAAGGCAAAGAAACCCCACCTACACAAGGGAAGCATCACAAATTTTTCTAGGACATTAGCTAACTCCAAGAAGCACCTCAAAATGAAAACACATTAAAAAGTAAAAATGATGTAATGGAGGTGGAAAATACGACACTATAATAACCTAGTGAGTTAAAAGGGAGGACACCTTTGTAATCAAATATAACTATAAATATGCATGTGTGTGTGTGTGAGAGAGAGAGAGAGAGAGAGATTTAATACCTAAATAAGAATATTTTTTTGTACCTAGTTGTAATATCTGTGTGTGTGTGAGAGAGAGAGAGAGAGATTTAATACCTAAATAAGAATATTTTTTTGTACCTAGTTGTAATATCCTTAGTACATATTACACTCTATGTACATGAGTTATTTTATGTATGTGCCTAAATGATTTCATATGTTATATCTATAAAAGGAATGTTTCAATATAATAAGGGTTTAACAACTTAAGTGAATGTCATTATTCTTAAGTTAGTATTTTGCATCATTATTATTATAAATAGAGGTTTCTACCTTCTCATATGTATCTCATTGATAACTTTATCAATATAACAAACTAGTTTATGGTATTTATTGAATACATATTCTTGCATTATTCAAATTTGGAGATGACACCCTTGTTGGAAAGAATAATTAATACTGGGGGGGACTTGAATCAGTATTAAGGCTAATTTTGATTTATAATGCCAATTTATATTGTTCTTGTAGCTTGGAAATCATTCATGTTTTCCATCAACATCATATCATGTTGCAACACTATGAATCAACGCATGAGCACACACACTCCATGAGCAACATACACAAATGAACACATAGATTTAAATTTGAAACCCAAATGGAAAAACCACCAAAGCTTTGTTTTTATTATGATGTAAAACCTAAGCTCCTACTCTATTTACATAAATATTTTTGATAAACCACTCATAAGAAGCACCAATTCCCTTAGATTTATTTTCTAGGTCCCACTAGCAACAAAAAAAAACTCCCTGTTCTATAGACATGTGACCATCTTATTGTTGATGGTGTTGGAAATCCATCAAGAAAGGGGTCTCCCTGATATGAAGTCCCAAATAGACCTCACACTATTTGGAGTAGGAGCCCCATCCAGAGTATCAACCTGACTACCATAACTCTAAGGATTTCCTTGGCTACAATAAATAACATAAGATACTGCACACATATCCTTTGAAATTAGAAAGGACAATGAAATTGTGAAACACCAATTGTAATGTGTAAAAGAAAACTTTCATGAGAGGGAAGTAAAAGTGATTCTATAGAAGGAGATTAATAGTACTATCCTAAGAGAGGCACACAAGAGCAAGGAAATATTTGTTAGTTATCTAGAGAAATAGTCCACATAGACATAACAAATATTAAAGAAAATACAACACATATTCGACAAGATGAGTACCAAAGCCAATGCAATAGTTTGATTTCTGTAGTGTTGTTTTAATCAATCCTAATTGACCGAGACTGCAACATTTAATTGTCAACCCAGGGTACGCCTTTTTGTTTTAATGGAGTTTGCACTGTTTGTGATGATACACTACAACCAAGAATGAGAAAATGGAGAAAATAGTAAAAGATGTCGCTGAACCAAATTGCTAAATCAAATCATTCATGTAGACATAAAAACACTGCACAAAATTGAATCACACTTCGCAACTATCAAAGTATGGGCGCGCCACGCAGTGACTAATGTCTACTCTAGCTAGTTGTTATCATTTTGTTCAAAAAACTCGATGTAACAGTATAATATAAATTGTTACAACAACTAATGTAATTCACAATTTGTACAACAACATCAAGAAACCATATAACAATTAACTAAACTAGAATGCAAACTACCTCTATCACTACAGTCCCTACCAGAGAGGAGGGACCTTCCTCCTTAGCAAGGCATGGGAACAACACAAAAGTAATGAATGAATCAGCTAAAGAGCAGTAAAAACACCATGGTTATGATTAACAGTAAAATAATTCAGAGTTACAAAAGTAGAGTAACAATACTCTTCTATATGTTGTTTCCTTGTACATGGAAAATCGAGTTCCTTTATAGTTATTACATACCTAAAATTAGAAACAGATTAGTCATGAGAATCTCACGATTCTCATATTGATAAAAAATAAAAGTAGTTACAACCTATTTCTAAATACATATATACATTAGTAAGTATTGCAACCACTTGGGTCTGTTGCTTCCAAAATAAACAATTCCTGCTACCAATAGTTGTTATGTGGAATAGTACCCACATTTGCCAGCTCTGATGCAACAACATCCTACGAGTGAATAGCAGTTTGGGATGTTATAGCAATCATTGGCGACAATACCCTTGGTGCAACATTGGACCTTTGTATCAACGCATAGTGTAATAGCATCATGTAACAACATTCAATGTGTAACAACAACCTATCACAATATCCAATGTGTAACAACAACCATTCACAACATACAGGGTGTAACAACGAACTGTTCTACCCTTCTTTGTAGTTAATTAGCTCTTCCTGTCTAGTCCATAATCTTTTCCTTGTGAGAAACACCTAAAAAGGATAAGAGCTTGCCAAAATACTTCGTCAATGATTCCCCAATTAGCCACAAAAGGGTATAAAGCATCGTATTATTCAGTAAAATACCACAAAATAACATGATAGTAGAATAGGTTATAAAAGTAAGAAAAAGGGGAATTAATCATGTAAATTTCATAGGCCCGAAGGATAAAAGGATCAAAACTAGGGAAAGAAGGTGCATAAAATAGGTAAAAATCCAGACCTAACATCCCCCCCCAATTGAAGTGACTGCATGTCCCCATGCAAAATCACTGCTTCTCCTGCTACACCCCTGATGCAAGTCTGTGAAATTGTAAGCACTAATAGTGTCTTCACCTGGAGCTTTGTACCCTTCAATGGCCATCAACTGACGTGGCCAGGATTATTCTTCATAATTACATAGGTGATAGTCCGAATGATACTCCTCTACTAGCAACCAAATCAAAGGAAATTTAAATCTGAGCCCAATCCAAAATGACCCTAAGGTCTGCACGATCCGAGCATACTCAGGCATCTATGTAACAACAACCACAAAAGTTCTATACTCAAAAGGATCCCCTTCTTGTAACTTAATGCTACAAGCCTCGGTGCGTTTAAGACATCTTGCTAGTGCTTGGATTTTCATATGTGCATGCAAGTTGAGGCAGATACTCACAATCCTCTTCCTATAGACAGCTGACTATTCCCTGATCTCTAGAGTGCTTAGGAGTAGCTTAAACTCTCGACTGAGTTCATAAAACATCCCTGGTTCGGCTTTGACCCACAATGTTTTCCTTTCTTTGTTAGCTTCTATTGATTTCATTGTTATATGCCACTCAATCTGGTTCCTCAAAAATGAAAGGAAGACCCGCAACTAAAAATATCCCATATAGGAGAAGACACTTGCTACCATTTTCATGTTGACATACTCACACATGATATTATGCAAAAATAAATCGTAAAGCAAGCTTTGTTTTTCAAAATTGCAGGAGCCAAAATATCCAGAAAAGTCTCGGTTGAAGAACCCAAATAAGACCTATTCTCAGAAACTGCTTTCAATTGAAATAAACAATATCATTCCCAAAGGAACACTGGATACGACGGGGATGACCGCCTGCATGCTAGCAAGTTTAGGGCAAGGTCAAGGAGCTTGGCCTTGTCATCCATTAGGTCCAAGACATGTCAATGTAGCTGATACAATCATTCATCCTTCTTCTTCATAGCTTCCTAGTGCCTCTGTGCTTCCCATTCTCTCTCCCATTCTTCCTTTAGCCATTTCTCCCTAAGGGAATCCATCATCCTTTTATGTGCCTTCAGTGAGATCACCCCCTCTTATAGAGAGAGCACCTGCTGCTTCCATTTTTTTACCTCTCGTAACAACAACATCTTTTCATAACACCATCCTTCATTAGGAACCAGTGTTCTCCCACATGCAGTATCAATTGAGGGTGTAACAACCTCCCAAGGGTGAAACTACTCTAGTTCAACTACTAGATATTGTGTAACAATAGCTTTGTCAATGGATTTTGTTAGAGTTTCCTTATCTCCCTGACCATCTTCCATTCCCACTGTTTGTTCTTGTGTAACAATAGTTTCATCCACAAACTTTTGTATATCTTTTTTTCCTAGGTAGGCTTCTGCCTCCACTGCTAGTTCTTGTGTAATAGGAGTGTCAACCAGAAGCTTATGGATGATAGCTTCTCCTTCCTTTCCTTGGAAGAGCTCTGCCTCCACTATTGGTTCTTGTGTAACAGTAGTGTCAGCCAAGGGCTCATGTGTGTCCACTACCAGATCACTTTTTGTGGATTCTTCCATCTCAGTTGCTGGTTCTTGTGTAACAACAACGTCCTTAATGGGTTCTTGTGTGTCAGCTTCCTAAATTTCAGTTTGTGTTTCCATCGAGGTGGTGTCTGTGACATAGACTTTGAACCTTGTTGCCACTAGCTTCTCAACACAGGTCATGCACAGAGTGCCCATGACATCTCCCCTTCTGGCCCTATCCATGGCCTCAGCCAAAGTGTCTAGCCCTGGGGCTCTTGCCTCTGCCTTTCCCTCTGCTAGTTGTTCCCTTAGCTCTCTATTTTATTTTTCTATATTTTCAATTCTTAACAGCAAGGATTGAGTTACACTTTTACCGAGTGAAGAAGGTTCCTCTGGATGAGCTTGCCCCTCGTCCTACTACTCTACTGCCTCTTTGTTCTTCTTTGACATGGATGGGGATTCTGGGTGCCCACTAACCCTTATCATCTGCTTTGTCTGCCTATTACCAATTGGTTTTTCTACTAGCCTCTTACCAACCCTTACTGTCGAAGGTCGAGGCTACTCCTTTTTAATTGTTGGATCTTCCTCGAACATCCCGATTTGCCTCTTGCGAGTGGTCCTAGCCTTCTTCCTCAAGAATTCTTCCCAATTCCTGCCCTGGCAACTTAAGGCGTCCAACACAACGAGCTTGATGAGGCCATGGTTGGTGACACATGTTTCTGGATGTGCATCTATTTTCACAGCCGCGACCATATGCCTAATGTTTCCCAACTAGAAGTAGGGAATATTGATCAGTTGTTGATGTCAAAGGTGATTTAGCAATGGAAAGTGGAAATTGAACACAATTGTTACCCTTCCCTCGCAATTAATCTACTTGATGAGGTTAGAGGGCAACATTAGCCCATGGTTGGGGAAGTGACAACCTGTCAATCTCCCTCCCTTTCTTTACCAACGACTCTTCCTCTTGGAGGAAATACCCCTTCATGGAGGGGTCATTAACCTTCCTATTAAACCACCTCTTCCCTTCCACTAGTAATCCCATCACTCAAGCAATCACCTCTTTTGTAATCTCCATCTTCAACCCTCTAACCTCCGTCTAGTTTCTCTCCAAATTCTTTGCAAATTCCATGGCAACAATGCTATCTGATCCCTCCAATCTCTGGAAGAAATCAAACTAGTCTACGTATTTGAACATATGGCATGCTTCCAGGTAATTCTCCAAGGCCTTTGTGGACCCTGGCTCATGCTGAATTGTTGCTCCACCCATTGCTACACAAATTCAGTGATGTTTCTCTTCCTTCTCCTTTCCTCTAGAAGTTCCGAGGTAGTCGACACACTACTTAGTTGTTTTAGCCTACACTACTCTTTTCCCACCTCTCTGACCACTCTAAATGGGGATGCAATGCTCTAGTAGGGGTAAATGGTAGGGCGACGTGGGTGAGGATTTCAAATTAGGATTTTGTAATCATGGTTCATATTGCACAGTGATATTGCCTTATTAATGTTGGGTTATGGGAGGTCTCGTTGAAGGTACACTTCCCATTTTTGGTATGATAAGGCATTAAGTAACAATAACTACCAAGTCACCATGCCTTAATTGTAGGATTTTTTGAATAATCACAAGTCATGCGGTCATGTCGCAATATGATTCTCTCCCCACTGGGCTTAAATGTGACAGTCATCCTTGACCATCAAAAGTCAATTTAAGTTGCCATAATTACCAAATAAAGCGATTAACAATATTACCTTTGTATGAAGTACCTGGGTGATGTGGGGAGAAGTCATGGGTGGCATGATGCATGAACCTAACTTTGGTGCCGAGACACGCAAACTTAACTTCGATGACGAGAATCATGATGATGCCTATTGTTTATTACAATAAAATATCTTACTTATTTCTTAAAGTCATAAGCTTTTACGGGTGTAACAACTAAGACAACTAGAATATATTATTTAATTTGTACAAAAATAGAGAAGAAAATATTATGTAACAACACTATCACAAGGTATGTTTTGAAATAAAATATTCTCTTACATAATGTGTAACAGCCGCCATAAGGTGGTTTTCAACTACTACGAAAATTGTTTGTTTGTGCTCGGGAAAGGTTTTCACAGCCAGATATATATATATATATATATATATATA
>APFE031669940.1:117356-153685 GCA_000404065.3 Pinus taeda | reverse complement strand
AAGAGTTTGAAGGTGTAACAACTGCCAACCGTAGTTGATTTTCAGCTGTTACACTTATTCGAAGAAGTAGAACTTTTGCAGCACAGGGGGACTTTCCTCTGTTCCTATAATCTGAAGATCCAAATTTGTGACAATGTTTACAAATCAATCCCTTGAGGCAGGTTTGTGATATAACTGAATATGGATCCCATTTGTAAGTAATGGTGTCCTCGTATTGTCAATGGTCACCAAATTTATAGTCCCATTGTCAAAGACTACATCCACCTCATAGGGACCTAGCCATCTAGTGTAGAGCTTACCCTTGAAGTATTTAAATCTTGAGTCATATAAGAGAGTCCAATCTCCTTTCTGGAACTTCTTCTTCTTGATGAATATGTCATGCCACTTAGCTCTCTGCTGCTGGATAATCTTTGTTTTCTGGATAGCAGTTAACTGTTTCTCTTCCAATTCATTAAGTTGGTTCAATCTCTCCTTTTGTGTTGTAGCTAGATCCAAATTGATCTGCAATGTTGTTCTTAGTGTCTTGATTTCGAACTCAATGGGAATAAGGGGTTTTTACCATACAAAATTTTATATGGTGAGAATCTAGTGGTATTCCTCCATGTAGTCTTATATGCCCACAACACTTCTAAAAGTTTATCAACCCAATTTCTTCGGAGGCTAGCCACAGTTTTAATAAGGATCCCCTCAATGACTTTGTTAGTGCTTTCCATTTGGACATTTTATTGTGGATTATAAGGTGCTGTAATTCTATGATGGATTTTATATTTTTTAATCGACTCCTGGATCTTATGAGATGTGAACTAGGGTCCTCTGTCTGTGACTATCTCCTTGGGTATGCCAAATCGGACAAAGATGTCTTCAAGTACAAAGTCTAAGACAACCTACTCCAGGGCTCTGGTTAGTTCCTTTTCTTCGGCCCATTTTGTGACATAGTCAATGCAGACCAAGATGTAGGCTTTCTATCTAGATGAAGGATTAATTGGTCCCAAAAAATCTAGGGCCCATTTCTCAAAAGGTTCTAAGACGATTTGTGGCTTTAACGACATGTCATCTGATTG
Organism: Pinus taeda; assembly: GCA_000404065.3. Classification (NCBI taxonomy): domain Eukaryota; kingdom Viridiplantae; phylum Streptophyta; class Pinopsida; order Pinales; family Pinaceae; genus Pinus; species Pinus taeda. The sequence goes on along the minus strand of APFE031669940.1, from coordinate 152,624 downwards.
CAATGGTTGGCCCATCCTTTGGAAACTATCACATCGTTTCATAAAATTTTTGGCATCCTGAAATATTGTTGGCCAATAATACCCAGTTGAAAGGACTTTGTATCTTGTCCATTTGTCTATGAAGTTCCCTCCACAAGATTCTTCGTGACAATCTTTAAGGATGTCAAAGACCTCATCTTGTCTAAGACAATGTATGATCTAGAAATCTGGTCTAGTGTGATAGAGGTTCCTATCTATATAGGTATATGTAGCACTTTGTTGTATGATATTTCATTTCTCGTTAGAGGACAAATATTGTGGAAGCTTCCCTGCAGCAAGATAATTGGCTATATCTACATACCAAGGCGAGTAAGTAGAAATAGAAAAGAGATATTCATCAAGAAAGAATCCTCAGTAGGAATGTAATTGTCATGAATAGTTAACCTAGAAAGAAAATTAGTTACTACATTACCTTTTCCAGGTTTATTGACAATTGTGATATCAATTTCTTGTAACAACAATAACCAATGTGTAATCCTACCATTGGTAATTGTCTTATTTGTTAAAAAATGAATGGAAAAATGGTTAGTGTGTACAAATACTTGATACCCATTGATATAATGTCAGAATTTATTGATGGCGTGCACGACTGCTAAGAACTCCTTCTCAGTCACTGTGTAGTTGAGATCAGCCAGGGTTAGATTTTTGCTTATGCAGTAAATATCATAAGGTTTCTTATCCTCCAGTTGGCCCAAATTAACACCTACAACAATATCAGATGCATTTGTAGCTATGTGAAATGACAGTTCCCAATTAGGTCCTCACAAGACTGGAGCTGCTAATACACATCATTTTAGTTTTAAAAGGGTTTGCTCACACTTCCTTGTCCACAAAAATTCGACATCCTTCATGAGAAAGGAAAATAATGGCAATGCAATTTTTGAAAAAAATTATATAAATCTCCTGTAATACCCTACATGCCCCAAGAAAATACATACCTCTTTTTGCATTTTGGGGGTTAGAATTTTCAGAATTACCTCTATTTTTGCAAGGTCTACCTTGATTCCTTCAGGAGAAATGTAGTGTCCAAGAACGATCCCTTCAGTCATCATCATGTGACAATTTTCAGTGCTCAAAGCGACGTTAGTCTGTACACAAAATTCTAGCACCTTTTCCAAATTAACTAATGTTGTTTCAAAAGCATCTTCATAAGGTGTAAAATCATCCATGAAGATTTCAAGGCAGTGATTCAACAAGCCATAAACAATTCCTTTTATTTCCCTTTGAAAGGTTGCTGGCGCATTACAAAGTCCAAAAGGAAATACTCTATATGCAAAGGTTCCCCAAGGGAAAGCAAATGTTGTTTTATCCTGATCCTCCAGGGCAATCTGTATCTAATTGTAGCCACTAAATTCATCCAAAAATCAAAAGAATTTCTTTCCTGAAAGGGTATCAAGGACCTGATCTATAAATGGTAAGGGAAAATGGTCCTTTTGAGTGGCCTTATTGAGTAATTTGTAATCTAAACAGACTCTCCACTTGCCATTCTTTTTATGAATGATGACAAGTGGCGACACCCACTGACTTCAGATATTAGATAAATAAAATTAACACTTAGGAGTTTTTGTATTTCTTCCTTCACCACCTTCTTCAGTGCAGGTTTCAGGCAACGTTGTGGTTGTTTGACTGGTTTGCAACCATCCTTCAAATAAATATGGTGAGTGCATAGGTTAGGGTGGACCACTTTCATATCCATATAGCCCCATGCAAATGCCTTTTTTTAATTTATGTAACAGCTGTAACAGCAGTTGGTTTCGCTCAACAGTCAAGTTAGAGTTAATATTCAAACAATTCCTAGGTTCTATCTCAATTGGACTGCTATAATATTCGGAGTGGTTCTCATTTGTTTAAAATCTATATCTTCCACCTCTTCTTCCTCATTCAAATTTTTAACATTGGTGACAAAAAGTGAGTTACTAATAAAACCATTAATGACATCATCTTTTGTCTCATCCTTGAAATACTGGGCTTTCCCACAATGAGTAGTGGTAGGGAAAAATCCGACTCAGGCTTAAACTCATCCCACCAAGGGTTGTGTACATCCACATTTGGTTTTGGGGGGTAAAGGCTAATGTTCTTTTTCACTTGGCCATCCGAGATCACCATAGATCCAAATTTGCAGCCTATAAATGCATCCATAGTGGCCATCCAATGTCTCCCTAAGATCAAAGGATGGCCCCCCAAAATTGGATTTGGGCTGTAAGATAAGAAAGTAAGCCGGATACCTCCAAGAAGCTATTGTAATCACTATATCCTCTAACACCCCTTGAGGCTTAATACGCGACCTATCTGCTAATTCAAGTACAATAGGAGTATGTCTAAGTCCCTGTAGCCCGAGAGTGGTAAAGAGGTACTTTGTCATTACATTAATGGCAGCCTTGAGATTGATCAACATGTTAGGTATGGGATGATCATTAATGTAGATAGTAACTGTAGGATTTCCTGGATCATTATACTTAGTTAGAAGAGGTTGAGTACACATTAATTCGGATAATTTCCCGATCACATGTATGGTGGAAGGGTCTTTAGGCTTCTTCCCAGGTTTCTTGATGCACAAATCTCTCACTGTTTTAGCATAAATAGGTACTTCCTTAAGGGCCTGTAGCAGAGGAATTCCGAATGATGGCTAATGCTCAGAGAAGGGATTTGAGTGGATTGTGGTTGGAAGATAGAGAGATCGAAAGGGAAAACAAACAGACAATGTCGTTTTGGCTTAAAAAGCCACAGGACAACAGAAATAAGTTGTTGATGGATGTTGAGTTGTCATTGGTTGTTGTTGTTGATTGTTGGGGGTTTTGTTGCCGAAAGGAAGCCAAAGCAGGAAGCTAAGGCAAATGAGGTAGTGCAAAAGCAAAAGAGTAGCCAAGGGAGTCACTTGGAAGCCAAGTGAAAAGCTAAGAGGGCTATGAATTGATAAAGGGTAGAAAGAAGCTAGAGCTGAAGAGCTAGAGCTATAGAGTCAGAGCCAAGAGCCAGAACCAAGAGCCAAAGAGCCAAAGTCAGAGCCAAGAGCTAGAATCAAGAGCCAAGAGCCAGAGCCAGAGCCAAGAACCAGAGCTTCAAGTGTCAGGGAATAACATGGTGTCTGAACCCACTGTGTTTGTGTAAAATAATAGGAGTTAAGCCAAGATCTTGTAAAAAAGACTTATACCATAATCCCAGAGAGCCTAGTTGAGTTTACTAGAGCTCACGGAGATGTAGCCCAAGAGTTGTGGGTGAACTCCTAATTAAAATGTTGTCTTACATGTTTGTTTTTATTGCTGCATTGTTTACTGTTATATTCATTTATATATTATGTTCAAGCACATTTACATATCAGCTAAAACAATAGATTTTAAAGCAAGTAATCAATTGAACACAAATACAAGCACACACCCATATTATCAAGCACTTATTAATTCCACATTGGTTAATCAATAAGACTTGGGAATATTTAAAGTTTTGGGAGTGGGAGAGGTTCTTGTAAGCTAGACAAGAAGCCTAAGAGCCCCATTTTCAGATTAGCTGGTATCATAGCTTAAGTTTGATTAACCACACCTTTAAGAAGGTTATATTAGGATGCTTGATTGACAGAGAAAAGATTGCTTGTCTAAAAGGTGTTAGGCAGTCAAGGACTGATTGTCTAATTGATGTATGCTTGTTTGCAGACTGACTATTTTTTGAGTTTGCAGAGGTGAAGGGAAAGCTATTGATAGCTCAACCCAGGAAGGACAAGAAGGAAGAAGGGCTGAAGGCATTCTTCTATCCCAAAGGACCTCAAGGAAATCCTTGGAGCACAAGAGGTTTGTTGCAAAAGGTTGCTTAAGTAAGCTCTTTGTTAATCTTGTTTCAAGTTCTTTGTTCATTGGCATAATGACAACTTCTTCAAGTGACCCCTCAAATTCTCCTTTCTTCACAAAAGTTTGTGATGAAGAAATGAAGCAAGAATTGTCCACCATGATGGATATGGTGAGAGAAATGTATGAGGATGGAAGGAAGAGAAACATGCTTAGAAAGTAGCTGAATTCCATGAAGGAAGAGAAGCAGTTGCTTGCTGACAAATTGCAAGAAATGGAGAGGCAACTTCATATCGCAAATATGAACCTAAAAAGGATGTATGAGTTGGAGACATAGCTCTTTGTTGCCCAAGAAATCTTAGTCAAGTATTATCTTGAAGAAGAGGCAAACCATTCCAGTTTGTCTTCAAATTCTTCTAAGGATGCTTATATTGGTTCTTTTGAAAAACATACTAAAGGCATAGGTTCCAAGCTAATTTCCAAGATGGGCTATGAAGGAAAAGGCTTGGTAAGCATGCACAAGGTATTGTTGAATCAATAATGGTTGAGGAAAGGCCTAAATATTTGGGTCTTAGCTATGGACAACCTTATGGAGAGAATTCCAAAGCTACCATGAAGGCCATTGAAACAGTCTCAGGAAGGAGTTTCATTTCATGTCCTCTACCTTGGAAGTGTGAAGGTTGTATTCAAGAGGAATGCAATGGATTGAAACATCAATTGTATGATGCAGGTGTTCAGAAGCACACACTTAAACCAGAGAGTTGGGGAAACTCTGATAACCTTGAAGAGATTGATAGTGTTCCAAAGGGAGCTACTTCTTCACTCAATTCACCTCCTCATGAAGGCAATAAAGGTGAAAGAGAAAAGGTATAATTTTGGTTCTAAACACCTTCCTTTTGATTTTGCAAAGCATGATAAATTTCCACATAAATATGAGGAAAAGAGTTGCATGTTCCTTTTGTGGTTTGGATAACCATAATGTTTCTAGATGTTAAAAGAGAATGGCAATATACAAGAAACTTTTGAAGGAAAAGAAGCAAGGATCCAAAGGTCCATTGGATAAGGCAAATCATGCTATCAAGAGGATGCACATGCAGTGCACTTACTATCATAAGCAAGGACATCTTGCTACGAAATGTTGGACACTGAATCCAACAATGCTTCCACCAAAGCTGAAGAAAGTGGATAGAGAAGATGGAAAAAATGGAAAGGAAGATTCCATGAGTGATGTGTCTCAGAATGATTCACATGTTGATGCTGATGTGTAGACAGAGGTAGTATCTTTGAAGGGGATTGGTAGGAAACGGTTAAAGTTCTTACCCAAGTAAGGTTGCATGTCTATTGATGCATTGACATTATATTTCATTTCAACTTTGAAAGTATAGTGTGCTTAAGCGAAAGTTGACAAATGAAATGCATGCATCAGCATGAGATGCATGAACACAGGGATGTTGATGATTTCCTTGTTTTTGAACATGTATGTGTAATTGAATTATAGGGTTGATTGCTTTGACATGCATGTGATGCCATGTTGACTTGGGAGAAGTTAACTTGGTCTCTAAATGGAGATAATGATGAAATGTTTCATCTCCTAAAAATGAGCCCAAGTGATCCTTTTCTATATGCTTCACTTGAAGGGTCATTTGTTTTAAAGGCATGTTGTTGTGGGCTTGTTACCTAGTCCATAATTTGTATGCAGATGTAAGACATGGAGGTGCTCACAAGATGAGAAACCTATTTATTTTGTTGGAATAGGGGCTTAGGCCATCCAGTTGTTGTCTATATTTCTGTTGTTGTTGACAGCTTGTCAAATAGGTGTGAATGAAAGTTTGTCGATAGATGTACTTCACATTTGTTGAGCCACCTTGGATTAATGATCAAGGCAAAGAAGTTCAAAACTACCTTCTATAACCATTTCAACAGGAGTTATGTAGGAAGGCAAGAAGAAGACAATTCTTCCCAAGAAAACCAACCCATTCAAGAAGGGAAGTGGTCGGAAACCTTGGTTTAGAGGCACTATGCAAAGGCAAGTGTAGAGAGGTTGAAAGAAGAAGGTGAGTAACTCTCATCTACTGTTCAGATCAGTGTATTAGTCTTTTGGAGACCAAAAGTTCTTTTAGTGGGAAGGCGTGATTCAAAATGGATTTTGGATAGACTCGTAAGTCTAAGAGTTCCTCACTGAGGAAAAATGAAAGTCCAATGAAGTTCTTGGAACTAGCCTCATTATAGGGATCTTCTCATTCGGAATCTATTGCAACTTGAATTGTCAAAAACCGACTTAGGATGCAGAAGTTATCATAAAATGAAGTTGCCTTATCCTTTTGGAGAAAGGAGCATAAGCCCTTGAATTGGGTCCTAAAAACCCTCTAAGTCCTCAAAATATCCTAAAATGTCAAAACCAATGAAAAGGGGAAGTCTTAGGAATATCGGATTACACTATCAGAACCTTAAAAACATGAGAAAACAACAAAAATGAGGCCTATCAGAGGCTTGAACAGTGTTTGCACAGGAGCCGTCAGATCTGGCCAATCAACGGCCCAGATCCAATCAGCATCAAGCATCAACGGTGACAGGTGGAGGAAATCAGAGGCATAACATGCGATGGGACCGAGCTGATCCAATACCGTGATCGCTGATATCAGTGGATCGCAATCGGCGCTGGCATAAACCATACTATATGGGAAGGCCTTGGGATTATGTGATATGCGACTCTGACAAGTCACATCACAATATCGTGTCGGCGCATTACAAAGAGCAGGGGCGATACCACATGTGATGCGATATACATATATACACACACATAGACCCGATAGGGTGATAAATGAGATTTAATAATATTTGAAATCCATCATAAGCTATTTTTGTGGTATTTTCACCATTTTTAATGCAATTCTAAAATACAAAGGGGCATGCCCTTGCGACATGCGATGGCGACTTACGGGTAGACCTGATAGGAAAATAAGGCACAATTATGAAAATTTCAAATCTGATGAACAATGTTCTCTGCGAATTTTTCCCGTGTTGGGTATGTTTTCCTGTGTAAATCGAGAATGGCTATATTGAGGGATTTCAAGTGCCAATGAATCATTCCATTACAGAATAGGTGGCATCCATCCTTGAGGGCATTTAGCAATGATTTCTAATGCTCAGAGAAGGGATTTGAGTGGACTGTAGGTGGAATACAGAGAGCTCGAGAGGGAAGATGAACCAACAACGCCGATTTGGCTTAAAAAGCTACAAAATGACAGAGATAGGTTGTTGATGGCTGTTGTGTTGTTTTTGGTTGTTGTTATTGATTTTTGGGGGTTTTGTTGCTGAAAGGAAGCCAAAGTGGGAAGCTAAGGCAAAAGAGGTAGCGCAGAAGCAAAAGAGTAGCCAAGGGAGTCACTTGGAAGCCAAGTGAAAAGCCAAAATGGTTGTGAACTGATAGAGGGTAGAAAGAAGCCACAGTTGAAGAGGTAGAGAGCTAGAGTCAGAGCTAGAGAGTCAGAGCCAAGGGCCAAAACCAAGAGACAAAGATTCGAAGTTAGAGCCAAGAGCCATAATCAAGAGCCAAGAGCTAAAACCAAAGCCAAGAGCTAGAGCTTCAAGAGCCCGGGAATAACATGGTGTCTGAACCCACAGTTTTTGTGTAGAACAGCAGGAGTTAAGCCAAGAGCTTGTAAAAAAGACTTATACCATAATCCCAGAGAGCCTAGTTGAGTTTACTAGAGCTCATGAAGATGTAGCCGAAGATTTATGGGTGAACTCCTAATTAAACTACTGTTTTACGTGATATTTTTACTGGTGCATTGTTTACTGTTATATGCAATTATATATTATGTTCAAGAAAATTTACATATCAGCTAAAACAACATATTTTAAAGCAAGTAATCAGTTGAACACAAATACAAGCATACACCCATATTATCAAGCACTTATTAATTCCGCATTGGTTAATCAATAAGACTTGGGAATATTTAAAGCTTTGGGAGTGGGAGAGGTTCTTGTAAGTTAGACAAGAAGCCTAAGAGCCCCATTTTCAGATCATTCCTTAAGGGCTTGTAGCAGAGGAATTGGTACATGCAGATTTTGAAACTCCCTGATAAAATCATATTCGGGATGTGAAGTCATCCCAGGTTCAGCCAATCTCTGAGGATACAAAGGGTCTTGAGTTACGACAGTCGAATCGACTATTACATGTGTATCAACCTTTCCCATGTTGGTTGTTACAGCAGTAACAGTTCTTCATGGGTTGGCTATTACAGATGTAACAAATTCCTCTATATCAGTTGTTATAGGCATAGTAGCTACCTCAGAGACTCCGACATCTCTTCTGGATGGTTCACATTCCTGCTGTGTAATGATAGGGGAGTGACTTGGTTTAATTACCTTGCCGGATCACAATTGTATTTCATTAAACCCCACGATGGTAATAAGATAGGTCTGGAAGGTCGTTGGATCCTCTATGCCCTAAGCTACTTTATTGTTCAGGTTTGGGTTAGGTTGCATAGGTAGTTGGGGTCGCACAGGTGACGAAGCAGTTGGATTTTGGAAAGGAGGTAACTGCAGCTCTTGTTGCATGGGTAATCCAGGTAAAGCTGAGTTCTCGGAATTTCCTCTCCAGTTTTCATTCCAAGGATATGGTTGAGATTGAGGAGATTGGATAAAGGGATATTGAGACCACTGGTTTCATGGTGAAGGAAACTGTGCTGAAGAAGGAGTAGGATATTGCGATGGATATTGTTGAGTATTATATGCATTGTTCCACGAATTGAAAGAGGAAAAATCTTGACACATACCTGGAGGTCGTGGTTGTCATGACCTCCATGGTGAGATGAAATAAGAGGACTGCACTTCCTTTCTTGATTCTCTAAGTACTTCGTTTAGTCTATGAAGCTCCAGGCATTTCCCTGTCAAATGTTCCATCTCACAAATATTACATAAGCTAGTGTTGTTCAATTCGAATTCCCTCAAAGGATGTTTCTTCTGGCAATTCGGACAAAAAAAAACCAGAGGTGTGTTAGCTTCTGCTTCTTCATTCTTGATATGCGTTTTCTTCATATGGGCAGAGAGAGTATTTAAGGTATCGATCTTGAAATTTTTGAACAAATTCCCAATCTCTGCTTTGGTTACTCCTCCGACAGAGTTTTGTATTCAAGCAGAGGCATCTCGAATTGTGCCCCTCCCCTTTGACGATCCTCTAGATCATCTTAGACAGAGCTTTACAATTTCAGCGAATGGTTCTTGGGATATATCCCCCTTCCTTAATAGGTTTAGGGTGTCAAGGCAGTCGTCCCTCATTCCTATGACAAATATAGCCTTCAAGATTTTCTGGTCTAAATCACTATGTTTAGACCTTTGTAGATTATAGTGGAACACTCCACATAATCTTCCAGGCTCTCATCCTCTCTCTATTTCATTCTAAATATCTCCTCCCTTAAGTCCCTAGTTCTTCAATAGTCTTGGTATTTTGATAATAACGTCTCATTCATATCATTCCATGTTCGAATAGAAGCGGAGCCCAGTCCCATGAGCCATCTGAAGGCTGCCCCCTTTAAAGTAGTAGGAAATAATTTTATTTTCTGAGCATTTGAGGTATAATAATAACTTTTGCACAAGACATCAAACTCAAATAGAAAGGTGTTTGGATCTTCCACAATCATCCCCTAGAACGATGGTAGGGATGATATAGGATAATTTTTCGTAGGAGCTTCACCCATGATATCCCCGATTGGGAACTAAAAAGTGGTGATAGTAGCATATGTTTTAGTGTTGTTGTCATTTTTGTCCCACATGACTAATACTTCTAACCCTTTATGTAACAGATGTCCTTCAAATTGTTCTTCTGATGTTCTTGCATGTGTGATTAATGGCTCAAATATCCTTAGGATTGGCTATTTCACTGCACTACCTACATCTGGGTATTGATAAATCAACAGGTGTTCTTCCATCTCAACTATTTGATGTTCCACCTTAGTTTCCCCTTACCCCTCGATCCCCAAGTTCTAGTTAGTAGCTTCCGCTCTTGCTCCTGAATTGTATTCTTAATCTTGGAGCCATGGGTGCTAGCTTTAGAATGATATGGTCTTGAGATAGAGGAATTAGAGATTTCTTCTTTTGCTATGGGAGTAACAGCTTTCTATAGCCCTATTTTCCTTGCATCCCTTTGAGAGATGGATTGTTCTTTTTCTTCCTTAGAGATTAATTCTTAGATAAATGTTTTCCTTCCCAAATCTACACTCTTCATTTCCTTTTTATGACCCGTTTTTCCTGTGACTAATTAGAGTGGGGGTAGTTTTGGTATCTCTGTAATTCCTATAGTTGCACACATGGACCCTATGTGTATTAATTCACACCCTAAGTGTCTCAGCCTTCGATAGTGGTGAGCCTACCCAGGTATGTTAGAGTGATGTGCAGGTTCTTACCTCTCGTCTTACCGCCCAGTGACTGAAGAGCTGAAAACACACTAAACAAGCAACCAAAATTCCCTAAGTTCCCTAGTGATTGCAATGGTGAGCTCGCCCAGGTATGTTAGAGTGATACGTAGGTTCTTACCTCTCGTTTTATCTCCCAATAATTGTGGACGAGGAACACTCTATCATCAAACAAACAAATTGGCTGACTGTATCATTAAATGCCATCCCCGACAATCGTGCCAAAATGTAGTTTTGTTTTAATTAATCCTAATTGACCGAGACTGCAACATTTAATTGTCAACCCAGGGTAGGTCTTTCTATTTCAATGGAGTTCGCACTATTTGTGCTGATACACTATAGCCAAGAATGAGAAAATGGAGAAAATAATAAAAGATGTTGTTGAACCATATTGCTAAATCAAATCATTCATGTAGACAGAAAATACTCCACAAAATTGAATCACACTTCGCAACTATCAAAGTAGGGGCACACCACACAGTGACTAATATCTACTCTAGTTGGTTACTACCATTCTGTTGATTAACTAGATGTAACAATATAATATAAATTGGAACAACAGCAAATGTAATTCACAATTTGTACAACAATAGCAAGAAACCATATAACAATTAGCGAAACTAGAATGTACACTACCTCTATCACTGCAGCTCGTGCCAAACATGAGGTTCCTTCCTCCTTAGTAGCGTGTAGGAACAACACAAAATTAATTAAAGAATCAGCTGAAGAGCAATAACAACATAACTGTGATGATTAATATTAAATTAATTCAGAGTTACAACCTATTTCTAAATACAAATATACATTAGTTAGGATTGCAACTGCTTGGGCCTTTTGCTTCCAAAATAAACAATTCCTACTACTGAGAGTTGTTATGCGGAATAGTACCCACATTTCCCATCTCCGGTGCAACAACATCCTATGAGTGAATAATGGTTTGGGATGTTACGACAATCGCTAGTGACAACACCCTTGGTGTAACAACGGACCTTTGTATCATCGCATAGTGTAACAACATCGTGTAACAACATTCAATGTGTAACAACAACCTCTAACAACATCCAATGTGTAACAACAACATGTAACAACATACAGGGTGTAACAACGAACTGTTCTATCCTTCTCTATAATTAATCAGCACTGCCTATCTACTCCATAACCTTGTCCTTATGATAAACACCTGAAAAGGATAAGAGCTTGCAAAAATACTCCTTGATGCGATGGAAACATAAAATTCTCCTCCAAGTGTGACACTTAAGGTATACTCCTCAATGACAGTGAAAACACTAGTGTAATAGAGCATAAAAAATTGGGAATGAGTCTAATACATTTCTATGTGAAAGATAGGACCTATTGGTACCAAATTTTCCTCTTTCAACGTGTGACACTTTCCATGCCAAAAGACGACACTCCTAAAAGTAAGAGAAAAGTGCAAACAAAACTTGAAAAGGCTTGAAGAAAGTGAAAGTGACACATGCTAGAAAAAATATAACATGAAAAAAACACTTATTAAAGTTAATCTAGGCAAAAAAGACAGTTGCAAATGTGAAAGCAACACTTGTGAAAACAAAGGTGCGTCAGAGCAATAGTTAAGAAAAATCACAGAAATAGAAGTACAATTGCAACCAAAGTGAGGGAGAAAATCAGTGGAGAGTGCACACTAACTATTAACATGTATTGTTGAGTATATTGTGCTTATGGATTTCACATTCATTGTCACTAGTGATTTTGTAAGCCATACCTTCAAGAGTTGCAAAATGCCTATCTAAGCTTGCATAAAAGATGTGTGTTTTTCAATTCATCGAAGACAAAACATGTGTGAGAAAGTGACTTTGAAACTTAGAAGTAGACTTAATAATTTGCAAAACATTAGATGGCCATGATGTGATCATGGAACGACAAATCGCAAGATCCTTAGTAGGCTTGAAAATTCAAGTGTAAGGAAAATTTTGGTGGGTGTCTGTCGCATCGACAACAATTGGCGACACATTGGTAAAGCTCCAGATTGTTTGCTTAGGTTTTACCTTTAAGTGAAAGGTCTCAATATTTCGAGGAGTATTGATTTTCCATGTAGATTTCACTGGCTTTTCCAGTTATCGTAGTTAAATATACAATCTCTTATTTTCCTTTCTCAGCCTCACACACATCAACATAAGAATAATCACACCTTAACTATTTTGATAAGGGAGATGGATAGTAAGAATACCAAGCTTTTAATCACATTCTATAATGTTGTTGTATTGCTAGCGAGCTTGAACAATACCCCAACAAGTTCACCTCAAGGAACCACAAGCATTGCTTCGCGTCCAATGAGCTTGAACAGTACCTCGACGAACTTTCTTGCTTCACCTCCTTTTGCAAGAAGCCTTTCTCCTCTTCACCTCTTTATTTAGTTACTAATATAATGTGCAAAGACACCTATTTATTTTTTTTTTACGGTGGAAGAGTGATCCTGAATTATTAAGAGAAGAAGAGGTTGGTTACTTGTTTAAGGGATTTTAAAAATAATTGGAGTTAATATGATCATTTAAAGTTTTTCTCCTTGCCCTTCTCTACTCAATTGAGTCGATAGGTCAAAACACCATTTAATACAAGTATGAGTTTGGATGGAATATCCCAATAAAGATACGAGCTTCATAGTTTGACCAAAGTCTTTTCTTCTAGAACAAATTATATTTCCATTCAAGCTTCATTGAATTTAAAGATATATAAGCCCAATATAGAGAAGTGAATGATAAATATGTCAAGCATTTTTTGTCATCACAATTTCCCTTTTCAAGTTTCACCACATTTTTGTTTGAGCCAAACAGGAGTAGCTTTCATGAAAAGTATTATTAAGAAAAACATGAAATAGAAAACAAGACAAAACAAAGAAGCAAGACAAAAGTAAAGAAAATGGAGGTTGAACATAAAGCAACATGCAAACAGAAGTAAGAAACCAAGATAAATGTAGAGACTAGATGGAGAGAAAATGTAGGATGAGTGCGAAAAGGAAAACTAGAATCCAACTAGACTTACTCTTAACCTAACCAGTTAGAAGGCTAGGGTCAAGTGTAATGAGATTTACAATGTAACCACCATAACTACTCCTGACGTGAAAAACCAAACATACCAACAATTGAAACCGATATATAATGATGTGTAACAAAAAATATAAGAACTTGAATATCTTGCACAATATATTGAATGTATTTTCTAAAGGAAAAACGATGTTCCACAACCACTAACCATAACCACCCAACAACCTTATCATTTCTACGAGAACAACAGTCGTACAAACCTTGAAGGTGGCTTCTAGATGAATCTTTGTCAGTGTTTTCCTTCTTAGCAAGCATCAAAAAATATTAAAGCGTATTATAAAAAATGATCTTACCAAGTGAGATGGTTCTATCCAGACATAGATTCGATCATGAAATTTAAAAGAAACCTTTTGAAAACCATGAGACTCTTGGGAGAATGAAATTTCAATTAGAACATCTGAATCATGGGAAGAATCTTACAAGGAAATATGTCCTAATCTAGTTTAGATGCTTTATCAAAATAGTGAGAACCTAACATAACCATTAGCAAAGACTAAAGTGCCTTAACTATTTGAAAAATATTTGAACAATGAAATGATAAATCCTAAAGACCTCTAAATTCAAATAGATCAAATGATGTAAAGAAACCATCATCATATATACTAGTGGGAAAATGGTTATTTAAATGACATTTGTTAGATCCAACATTATGATTAGACCGATAGCTTAGCATACAAGACTCTTGATTGTTGATCAATTCTCTTTGTGTCCAATTCCATACTAGATGAGTAATATGAAAGATTCTGGAATTAAAACCAATTATTGGCCTTGTAGATATGGGAAACTAATAACATGTTGACAAAAGATAAGAAAGACATATTAAATCAAATCTAGAATCCATATCAACATGGGGGTCTTGATCCACTGAATGATTCAAGAGTTGAATTATGTTCAAAAGGATTGATTGGGCCAAAAAAAAATGGTTTTCTTAATGAAATTCAGAATGAATATTAGGATTTAATTGTTCACCATAACACTCAACATATATCAATTATTCAACCAAAGATAATTTTTAAATTGATCAATTTAACAATTTTTTCATCCATGAAAGGCATACATTCCAATATTGAGTTAAATATAAGAGATATACATGAAGATTAATTCACTACAACAATATCCTCTATCTCATAGAAACCCAATCTTGAGAGATAGAAAAATTGTAACAAGAAATCCCAAAATCCATCAAGGATGTATTTTCATCCAGTGAAACAATGTGAAGTAAAGAATTTTTCTAGGAAATCCATATCTGACACAGTTTAGGGATCTTACCAAGATTGTAAAACCTAACATAACCATCGATGAGAGCTGAAGTTCCTTGACTTCTTGACAAGTTTCAAAACTTTGAAAATATAAATAACAACATTTTGAGAACTAAGTCAGCTTGTAAATTTCATGTGGATTGCTATTGTCAGTTAAATTACCAAGATCACCATTATTTGGATGGAAGCCATCTACATCACTAGTTCTATTATATTTTACAGCTTCAACAAATATATTACTCAAGACATAATATTCTTCTAATAGAAAATCCATAGATGTATGAATCAGATAAAACTAATTTGAAGAGTTGTCCTCATGAAAAATAAGAGATGATAAGGGATGCAATGGATGCTCTATGATTTGATTTCTTCATTCTTCATGATGGACAATCTCACTATGCTATGTGGTTTCAATATTGAACTCATCATACTATGAATTCAGAGAGCATGGCATATTTTCAATACAAGCAATAGGACACAAGGAATAGTGAGCTGTGGAGGAAGAAGTGTTCAAAGAGAATCTTTTTTAATCGAATCAGATTTAAGATATAAATCTTTCAAAACAAAATCTTCTTGAGAAACCTAAAGATCAGTTGGTGTGCTTGGGATTCCATCATCATATACATCAACAGCTTCATCCTCATATGAATGATGGCTACCCAAGGTTTTATATTGATTAGAAAAATTAATTTCATTTGATTGACTAACAGATTCAATATCAACCAAGAATGAGGAAACATCATATTCACATGGAGGACTTTGAAAAAGAGAAGAAATATTTAAAGAATCTTCACCTTCCTTTCGATTTACCTATGAAATATGACTACCTTGCACCTGTTCACAACTTGGATTTGGAAGAGATTGATCAAGAAGATCAACACACAAGGGATCATGAGAAAGAGATGATAGAGGATGATAGGTATCCATATCATATTCAATATTGAAGTTATGAGCATTAATATCATCTTGCAGAATGAAAGGGTTAGTATTCACCTTAGGCTCCATAAACCATTACAAAGTTTCCTCCATTAGATCTGGATTACGCAAATTGGATAAAGGCTGAAGAGATGGATCAACCATTTGATTTGCAAATTTACCAGTTTTAATATTATCAGTAGGAGGAGGACAAAGAGAAAAAGGAATAGTAGGTTCCTCCTCTAAAATTAGAGGTGTCTCATGATTCACAAAAGTTGGGAAAACAAAAACATCAGGGGATTCAGGCTCACTATGTAAATATATATGAATCAAACACTCAAATGTTTGTTTAAAGAAATCCAAATCTATATATTCTTCAATAAATTCATAGCATAGGTGAAGGAATAAATTTTAAAAATCCTCAATTGACTCACTAGAGTTCATTCTTAGTTGATTAATCATTTTAAGAACATCTTGGTAATCACACTGAATGTCCTTAATGAAGTGTTCAAAAGAATGAATGAAAAGGGGTGGTAGGGTATGACACCATTGATTAACTCGACCACCAAGTGCGAGGAAGAAAAGAACATAAGCCACATCTTCACAATCAATTTCATGATATTCATAGAACTTAAGAAAAAGATGTGCATGCTTGGTTATGGATATATTTCCCCCTACCAACAAACTTGAATTGAGACAAGTCATAAAGAGGTCCATTGAGGAAACAAAGCTTACGATTGGATCTATTATAAAAACACCCCAGGAGTATGATTTGTGGAAGAGACATTTAAGGTAAGACGTTAAAAACATACTCACTAGGCACAACTTGTCATATGCCATCCTCCTAGTGCCAACTATTGAAGGTGTTGAAATTCTGTCAACCAAGGGGGTTTCCCTGATGTGAAGTCCCACTTAGACCTCACACTGTTTGGAGTAGGAGCCCAATCTGGAGTGTCAGTTTGGCTACTATAACTACAAATTTTGAGTTGGCCACAATAAATAACATAAGATATTGTGACATATCCTTTGAAATCACTAAGGAAGTTGAACTATGAAACACCATTTGTAAAGCATAAAATAATACTTTCACGAGAGGGAAGTAGAAGCAAGTTTCTAGAAGGAGAGTAATAGTACTATCCTAAGAGAGGCACACAAGAGCAAGGAAATTTTCAATAGTTATCTAGCGAAATAGTTCGCATAGACACAATGAACATTAAAGAAAATACAACACATATTCAACAAGATAAGTACCAAAGCCAATGAACTATTTTAATTTCCTTAGCACATATGAGCAAAACATATACCACAGAAATCTAAAGAATAGTCTTACAATATTCATGATACATTCATGAAAATGTGTTGGCTGAACGAGCTTCTAATTATTAGGTGAAATATTGAAGTACATAGCTAAAATGGTGAGACAATAGCTCCAATACTGGAACATTAAGTCATTCCTTACTTCTCCAAAGGATGATATTCTATCCTATGCCAAGCTAGAGAAGCCAAGGCTAGCTCTCCAAAGTATATGACTCCAAAATTCCTTTCCTTGAGTTATGAGGTTTCTTTTATAACAAGAGGAATGATCTTTTGTATCCTCTATGACTCTTGGATTACCATCATGACTCTTGGGCTTCTATATGACTTTCAAAATTTTCCTAAAGACTCTTTTATCCATATATGGCTATGTGACATTTCATATCCCGCATATGACTCTTGGACTTCCACACATTACATTTTCTCCTTTCCTTTTGATAATTACATCATTACATCCACAAATGATGTGGCAAGACACATGGACACACATGTTATTGTGATAATAGTGGTACAAGTCACAACTTGACAATGATGATAGGGACTTCATGATGAGGAGGCAATGCCAAGTTGTTCTTCTTACTGCTTTGAGTCTTCAAACTTCGTGAGAGGTTTGTTCAATACTTCATCTCCATGAAATATTTTATTTTTCTTCATATTCACCCTCCGAGGGATAGAATGATATGGAGTCTTCATGCAATCTTGATCTTTGGTCTTCTGTCATAAACTAGTGTCCCTTCATATTCTTTCTTGATGACATCTTCATGGTTCCTACTTCACAAGTGTCTTCTAACGTAATCTCGTTCTCCTCCTCTTCGAGCATCATCCTTTCATGTCAAAATGTAGTACCTATAAGTGAAATCCCTCATGATAAGATGTCATCAATCTGGAAAACTCCTAGTATATTTTGTTCATGAAAATCACTGATTATGCCAGAACTAGCTAAAGGACAAGGAAGAAGGCTTACGGATTGTGTAGTGTGTAGTTACAGAGGTAAGGAGGGTGGTATTTATTCTTGCGACATCAAAATGAACACCACTAGGGGCCCAAGAGACAACACTGCACAATTGAGGGTCACAATGAGATAGGTTTTCCCACTATTACTGCATAATGCATAGTTTGAGATAGAAAGAGGACCAGAAGATTATGCAGTTGTGTAGTTCTGTAAGGCAGGGAGACAAACTATTGGTTGCAATTGCTCAATGCATAGGAGGGGACTGGCTAGGAGGCAGGATTGCATAGTCCTAGAGGTTAGAAGGTAGTTCTTAACAACTGCGATTATATAATGCACAGTCCTTGGAGGAAGAGACTATGCATTGTGTAGTTCCATGAGGCAATGGTGCATGCTTGAGGCTTGCAACTACACAATGCATAGTTTAAGAGGGCAAAGTGAGCTCAAGTTGGTCGAGCATAAGACCTTCTAGAATTTGAATAAGTGTGGGATTAGTGAGGTAGAAATGAAACCAAGGTTAGGCTTGAACATGATCACACACACAACATAATCAATGACACAACATTAAACACTTATCACTCATAATCAACATGATCCCTTTGATGCAATGACAAAGCAACATTCTCCTCCAAGTGTGACACTTAAGATATAGTTTGCAACGGCAATGACGAAACTAGTGCGATAATGTATAAAAATTTCGGAATGAGTCTAGTACAAGTGTAAATAATAGATAAGACCCATTAGTACCAATGTTTCCTCTTGAAATGAAACATAAACCTGCTTAGTAAAATGTGTGATACTTCCTATGCCAAAATACGACACTTACGAAAGTAAGGGAAAAAAGAAAATGAAACCTGCAAAGGATTGAATAAAGTGAAAGTGACACATGTCAGAGTGAAGATAACATGAAAACGAAAATTATTAAAGTGAATGCAAGAAAAAATGGCAGTTGCGAACATGAAAGCAACACTTGTGAAAAAAAGGTGCGCTAGAGAGATAATTGAGAAAACTCACAAAAATAGAAGTACAATTGTAATCAAAGTGAGGGGGACTATTAATGGAGAGTGCACACTAACTGTCAAAATATATTGCATAGTACATTGTACTTATGGATTCTGCAGTCACTATCACCAGTGATTACGCAAAATTTTCCTTCAAGAGTTGCATAATGCCTATCTAAGATTGCATAAAAGATGTGTGTTTCTGAAGTCATCGAAGAAAAAACATGTGTGAGAAAGTGACTTTGACACTTGGAAGAAGACTTAATACTTTACAAAACATTAGAAAACCATTAAGTGGCCATGGAATGACAAATCATAAGATCCTTAGTACGCTCTAAAATTCAAGTGTAAGCAAACTTTTGGAGTGTGTTTGTCGAAGCAACAATAGTTACCAAAAGGACCAAATTCATGGATTTATGAAAGCACCTACTTGCAGGAGGAACTAACCCCCAAGATATCCTTCAGAAATCCACAAAGATATAAGCCCTAGATTCCTATTGTGTAGACACAAACTTATACTCCATAAGGAATTCGTTGCTCTTTGTTTTTAGCTCTTACTTGGTCTTGTTTCAATTCTTTGTATTAACAAATTGTGTTCGTTTGTTCTCCTTAGAAGAGGCATTCAACAACCTTATGTTCTCAACCATTTACACAAATATTCACTTGTTTCTTCTCTCGGTCTTCACACCCCACATAGTCTCTCTCCCTTTCTCTACAATGCTCACTCATTTCTAGGAGCTCTGCTAACACAACACTTTGTTGCATTTCCCCCCAAATGCACTCTAGAAATCTTAAGTTTGTTTAATTATTACATAGGTATCTAAGCTAAGACTTACGTGCTTCACCATGATCGAGCATAATCCGATGCATCCCACCATTCTGTTGATACATACCATTACTCAGTCACTATAGTAACATTAATCAGAGAATGGGATTTGGTGTGATTTTCCATGCTGAGATTTGAATCTCATTCTACTTGAACACTCAAGGAGTTCCTTGACTAAATTCTTCTTGTTACATCTTTGAACATCAATGTGGCTCTCCTTTGTTGATTTTTAAGGATCATAGGGCTCAAAATGTGCTTCAAACTTGCTCAAAGAGAAAATTTGTAGCACACAATCAATATTCTTAATTTCTTTGTATGACATCTTATGTAGTGACTGAACTATTGTACTTTGCAAAGGTTGGCTCACATTTACTGTGGATAGAGCTCCATTAATTTGTTCTCCAACTCATGGTCTTTGGTATGTTATTGTTTAGAAATTAATCTTGAGTTAACCTACTTGTTTTAACAATTTAGGCATGTTACACATTTTAACAAAGGTTTATTTGCAACTCTATCCTTCACCAGATGCCAATTATGGTGAACACCTCCAAATATGGGATTCTCAGCCAAACCAATTGCTAATCCATTGAAGCCCCATTTACCCCAACTACGGTGATCTCCAATTTTAGTAGACTTCTCTAAATATAGGTGTTATTCCAAATGGTGTTGTCAACTTGTTTATGCCCATTTAATTATATTCACCCTATGTGATAATCCCTCAACACTTTACAAATAAGCCTTCAATGCCAAGCACAAGGCCTTTTATGTACACGTCCCTTTTTTTAATGCCCAAAATCCTGAGCACTCATCAAAAGGCTTGAAGGCTAAAAACTTTAATTAAACACCTGAAACACCCTTGTAAAGCATAAGCCTATAACTCCTTATAATAAGAACAAAAGGTTGAACACATGACAATTCATATAGTTAGGCCCATTTATCCCTCAGTCATATAACACACATAATTACCACAAAAAACAAATGTGGGCATGCCTTTCAACAATTGAAGGAAATATCAACTGATGATAATCTTTTTGTCATTTTTCGGGAAGTATATTTGTTCCTCAGGACATAAATACCCCTGGCATTTCCATTTCAAACCACCAGGGATCTTCCTATCAAAAACATAAGGGTGGGGTGATATCATCCTACATCACTACCTATCAACTATGCACCCATCTATCTATAACTTGAGTGCCAAGTATTTATCATTGCCATTGGTCCATCTCTAGATGGTGTCACGTGTCACCTTTTTTGGTCCACTTGGCCACTTGAATGTGCCAAATATGCATGCCACATGTCACTATCCTATAATTCCATGTCACCTCAAGATTTTATGTTGCTGACAGCATGTTGATGTCATCATGCCATTGTGGCTCCACCTATTCTCCACGTCATCTAGGGATGCTAATGAGATTGCACCCTGTGGCCTCTTTCCACTGGTTCATGTTATCACATGTCCATGTCATTGGTATGGAGGAAAGGGGTCTTGTACTTTTTTTTTTTTTTCAAATTCATGTTATACAAAATTTGAACACTATTTGTGAATTTTAACATTAAATTTATTCAATAGCTTTTTGCCACCTAGACCCATCTCCTTGGGATTTAAAGCATGTCCTCCCTTTGGAACTCCTATGAAATAAACACTAGGGTGATGTGTTCATTATGGGGCCAAATCACCTTCACAAGCCTCCATGATTACGTGTTCAGTCTTGCACCATTTATATCGATGAGTCCTACCACTTGCATATCGCCTTGCCCTACTCATCTCATCACCCAAATATTTTAGACTTAAGTTAGTCTAGGACACTCCTAGGGTGAAAACGTTGGGACGTGCATATATGAGGTAGTAGAGGGAGAAGGATTTAGTTGATAGATGGGTAAAGTTTCCATCCCAGAACCTAGAACCTCTGGACTTTGGCACAATGTGCTTCAAAGAAAAACTTAGAGGGAAAACTAACGGGCCTACATGTCATCGGTGTTATCACCTAAAAAGTGATCACCTAGCCATTTTTCCACTAGGGTGATAGAAATACACCATGTAGTATAGGTTTTACACATTAAAACTTATTTTCATCGTAGGAAGTAATTTAGAGAACCATTTTTCCTAAATTATTTCTCGAAATAAAGCATGCGCTCCCTTTAGAACTCCTATGAAATGAACACTAGGGTGATGTGTCCACTATGTGGCCAAATCACCTTCACAAGCCTCCATGTTTACGTGTTTAGTCTTGCACTATTTATATTGATAAGTCCTACCACTTGCATATCACCTTGCCCTGCTCATCTCGTCACCCGAAGACTTTAGACTTAAGTCACTCTAGGACACTCCTAGGGTGAAAATGTTGGGACGTGAATATATGAGGTAGTAGAGGGAGAAGGATTTAGTCGATAGATGGGTAAAGTTTCCATCCCAGAACCTAGAACCTATGGACTTTGGCACAATGTGCTTCAAAGAAAAACTTAGAGGGAAAACTAACGTGCCTACGTGTCATCGGTGTTATCACCTAAAAAGTGATCACCTAGCCATTTTTCCACTAGGATGATAGAAATACACCATGTAGTATAGGTTTTACACATTAAAACCTATTTTCATCGTAGGAAGTAATTTAGAGAACCATTTTTCCTAAATTATTTTTGGAAATAATCCAAAAACCTATAGTAATAATTAAATAAATCACGATTTATTTATTATTCCATTGAAATAATATTTGTGATTTATTTATTATTCCCTTGAAATAATATTAAATCACTATTTATTAATTATTTATAACCATATTACTGAGGAATAATTAAATAAATCAAATTATTTATTATTCCTTAATCCTCACACATTCCTCCTATGAAATAATTATTTAATAATTATTTCTAAATCAAATTACTATAAAGTAATTAATAAGTCATTTTTATTTATTTATTACATTAACCATGTTTCTTAATTAACTCAATTAATTATTATTTTTTGAGTTAGTTCACTCAATAAGTAGTTTTTACCATTTCATTAATATTTTCCTCTTAAATATAATAAAAAATCCTAACAAGATCTTGAATTGGTCTAATAATATCTTATGATTTGGCTAGATCTAGATCTATCCAAGAATTTTATTATAAATAATGTGATTTTTTCCTCACTCTCTAGACATGATCATAATCATTATCGTCACTCCCTTCTCATTACTCGTGAGCTCTCCACTTTGAGTTCAACGAAAATTACTCATTTGGCCATTGCAATCAAGGAGAGAGTAAGAAATTAGTGATAGGAAGCATAGAGACTTAAAATGACCCATCCCACGGAAGAAGACGTTATAGACCCATGTCTATGTTTTTCTCCAACATGTGTTCTCAATAATAATAAAATCAACTTATTTCCATTGAGTTTCTTGTGATCTTTGTTGACATATGTCTTTTCAGTATTTGCAGTTTCTTTTGTAGGGTTTTCCAACATTAGTTTTTGTAGATCTGAAAAATATTGTTGAAGATAATGGGTTTTGTAGGATATTTTTATTTTTTTCTTTTTTGTTAAGCAGATCCTCACCAACCATATAAAATTGTGTTTCTTGCTCATCTATTCATAAATATTTTACTAAAAAATGTTTACAACACTAGTTTAGATATTCAAATCCCTGGTGATTGCATTTATGCATTATGCATTTTTTCTCTCTTTCATTTTTCTTTCTATTTTTGTCTATTAGTGGTTATTTTTGGCACAAAATTTTGTTTTTTTGTTTCCATCTGTGTTTCACAAGTCACAGATTCCATCCACACATGAGCTGGCATGATTTGACAAACTGCATTAGAGAAAATTTCAGCGTAAAAGTGCCAATGAAATTTACATGTGCATAATTGTCAACCAATCAAAATCTTTTATATTTAAAAATAGGTACATGTAAAATTTTTGGAGGGATAATAAAAAAACTGATTTTTTTAATTGTATTTTTGACTTATCATTTTACAGATTTACTCAACTTTTATATGTAGACACTCGTTGGATATGGATTTTAATTCCACATCCAACGAGTACCCATCACGCAGAGAAGACCCACATTGATAAAAATTGAAGATATAATAAAAAAAAAGGTGTTGAACATGTTTTATTAATGTAGATTTATTTATTTTTATGAATGTGGGTCTTCTCAGAAACATGCATAATGGGTACTCATTGGATGTGGAATTTAATTCTGCATCCAATGAGTGTTTACACCTGAAAGAGTAAACCTAGAGGAGATAAGCCAAAAATATAATAAATAAATAAACAGGTTGCTTCTTTTCCCTCCAAAATTCATAAATCTTATTTTATTATTTTAACTATTGTTTTATTATTTTTCCTTAAGAGGCCACTTCTGAGCTGAAATTTCCTCTAATGTAGAAGTGAAAGCTCCAGCTCAATGAACACACTGTTTCTTTCGAAAATTATGGTGGCCAATGCATAAAACATGCCACAACTTGCATTATAATGCAGGAATAGGACAAAGCCCTGTGTTACCCTCTTCTTTTTCTAAAATTTTCCAGTTTTGGCCAAAGGTTTAGCTGTGTTTGAATATTAGTTATGGTTTTGTTGTAGTGAAAACTCAAACCACCATTTTTTACTTATTTATTTCAAATAATGGAGATTATTTCCATAAATTTGTGGCTAAATCACCTTTTTAATATTTTACTTTTGGTTAAGTGTCCAACAATTTTGCCATTTTTTTTTTGCTTTTGTCAGATTTCTATTTTTATTGCTTCATTAAGTTTGACTTTTTTCCATATTTACATTGGTACTTGCTTCATCTCATTTGGTTACATGGTTTGCAAATGGTGCTCATCCAATGTTCGATCATTTTCGTCGCATGGGCTAAGAAATGTACAAAATGTATGTTATTTTAATTTTTGTAAATAAATTAGTAATTGATTGTAAATATTAATTCCTAGTTAATTTTTACTAATTATTTCATTTTCACTAATAGTCCTACAAAATTGCTGCAGCCAAATTGTAGAACAATTAAAATTATGTGTTTTCGGGATCTCGGTAACTTATTCCAATTCCCAATTTTAAAAAAAATTATGAGATTTGAAATCTAAAACTAGAAAGTAGCTATAGTTATTTTGTCAGATTTTCAAATACCAAGTGCCTATAGTTTATAATGGATGAGTCCCACTCCAAGTGGGCCCCACTTCACCTCATATCATCCCTTACTCTTTTACAAACGTCTTGACATAAAACTTCTGATATAAAAAGTCCTGATATAAAAATTCTCGATAAAATAATCCAGATAAAATAAAATCCCAATATTTTAAAAAGTTCCAATATATATAAATTTTCCAATAAAAAAAATCTCGATATGAATATCAGACATCGACATTTTTATTTATTGACAAAATGTTTATTTTTAAAAACCTCAATACTCATAATTCACCCATACCCGATCTCTTGATATCATACTCCGCCACTTTACGTATGGTCTTTCACTTCTTTTTAAAAGGCCCCTCCTCTTTATGTTTTATTCGATCCATGGATCATGGATATAAAGCCACTTGTTAATTTTTTAAAATGGGTTTTAATTATAATTTTATTATATTTTAAATATAGTTTTAATATAATTTGATTGTTGTCAAGGGACTTCTCTTGATCGTGTGCGCCCTGGCTCTGCGTATGCCTAGGGTTCTTGCTGCAGCACCCCCAGCTCTGTGCCTGGTAGCTTTGCTGCTAGGCTCGTGATCCTTGGTTGCCTGGGCCCCTGCTTATCTTCTCCTTCTGCCTGGGCCTTCTCAGCTCCAGGCCCGAGGCTCCTCTTCGGCAGCCCCCTCCCTCCCTGTTCCCTCTGCGATATGGCTCTCTAATGGCTGGATTAGATCCCCCACCTTCTGACACTGAAGACTTTGAGAAACAGTTTGCTTCTCTCATCCCTGAGAATGCAGCAGCTAAAATTTGTCCTTCTGCATCCAAGTTCATCAACAAACTAGATGAAATCCCAGATGTTTCCCTCCCTCCTTCCCTCCTGAGGAAGGCTGCAATCTATCTAGAAGAAAGAGGTCTGGTCGGTCAGTTCACGGGACTCTGGCCCTCTCCCAGATTAGTACAAAGATGGGTAGAACGCAACTAGAATTCGATAGTGCAAGGGAAAATCGCAATCAGATTTTGTGGAAGAGGCTTCTACACATTCTTATTTGAATCAAAGGAAGACAGGAATCTCATTTTTAGAAATGGCCCCTATTTTATGGACTCTCAGGGTCTATACCTGAACAGATGGACTCCTGACTTCGATCCGGAAATGGACGTACTAAATGCAGTCCCGATTTGGGTCTGCCTGCCTCATCTACCGCTTCATTGCTGGGGAGACGAATCAATCAAGGCTATTGGGAACGCTGTTGGTAAATTCATAGACAGATCTGAACCAAAGGAGAACATGCATGCTTGTGCGAGGATATGTGTCGAAGTAGATCTGGGGAAAGGACTTCTGGAAGCCATCAAGATCAAAGTAGATCAGTGGACACACATACAACAAGTGGACTATGAGCAGCTACCCTTCAAGTGCAAGGTATGTCAAGAGTATGGGCATTTCGCAAATAGATGTAGTAAATTAAAAACAAATGAATCTGAAGGAAATATTGAAATCTCCGAAGGTGCATGGGAGCAAGTTAAAAATAAAAAACCCAATCCCCCTCCCGGCCAAAGCTCAAAGGCCCCCTTGGAAAACTCCTCCATTCCTTCTCATCCGTCTAGCTCAACTCCTCCTTTCCCCTCATCATCCAACCCCTTTGAATCTCTGTCAACAGAGGACCCCATATCCCCTCCCCCCTCTCCCAGAGGCAATGCTCTAACAATCTCCTCCCCTCTCTCCCTCCCCCAGCCCTCCCCTCCCCCAACAGTGGATCGAATTCTAACCAGAAACAAGACAAAAGAAAATAACCTCTCCTTTGATCCCCCTAGAAAAGTAGGCAGGAAGTCAAATAAAGAAATCAGGGATGAAAACGCAGCGAAAGAAATGGCCACTGGAACTCAGCAACCAATGGACACCTTCCTAGAAAATTCAAAAGGAAGTGGGGAAAAGATGAAAGAGAAGAGTGGGACCCACACCAAAAATGGTAAATGATGATTTTGGTCTCTTGGAATTGTAGCGGGATGGGCTCCTCCCTAAAAGAAAATGCAGTCCGAGATCTTATCAAACTTGAGCGGCCAGATCTTCTCCTCATCCAGCAGACCAAAATCTTTGATCAAGAATTTCAAAATCACACAAAAAGAAGCAAAAATTATTCAGGTATAGCAATAAGCGCAGCTGGCACATCAGGAGGTATAGGAACCATATGGAACACAAACAAATGGGAAATCATAAATCAAAACTCGCACCGCTGGTGGGTCAGAACTGACATTCAGAACAAAGCTTCAAAAGAGGACTACACAATATATAACATCTATGCACCAAATCATTATAGGGACAAAGCCTCATGCTCGGACACAATAACCACAGATCTCCAAACCGTTCAAGGAAGGAACATATTCCTTGGAGGAGACTTGAATCTAATAAGGAATGCTGATGAAAAACTAGGAGGAGATTTCTATGCAGATCCATCAAGAGACTCCCTAGAAACTATAATCCAAACTCACAATATTATGGACATCCCTCCTCAAAATGGGAGGTTCACCTGGAGTAACAAGAGAATTGGCAACAATAGTATAAAAGAGAGGCTAGACAGAATCCTCATACAAGAAGGAATAGTTGCAAGCTTTCCCATCATCAAAAGCAAAATCATTCAAGACTATGCCTCAGATCACAAACCTATGGTCTTGACTCTCGATAAGGGAAGGAACTTGGGGCCTCTCCCTCTCAAATACAACAAAGCCTGGGACAGTAAAGAAGAATTTCGAAATCTGATACAGGAGCAGTGAGCGAAGGAAGTCATTGGTTCCCCCCACTACATATGGGAAACCAAGCTTAAATCTCTCAGATCAGTTGTCAAACAGTGGGCAAGAAACTACGAAGCAGAGGAAAAAAAAAAGAATAGACCTCCATAAACAACTAGAGCAATGAAACCAGGAAAAAGAAAGCATTTAGTACACGGAGGAGGATCAATCCAAAGAAAATGAAATGTATAAAGAATTATACAGGAAAAATAGGATGGAGGAAGAGGAACAAAGGCAAAAATCTCGGTGTCTTTGGCTCCGGGCTAGAGACAAAAATACCTCCTTTTTCCACAACAGTCTAAAGCTTCAATGCACAGGGAATCAAATAGAAAGAATCATGGTGGAAGGGAAAGAGATAAGGGACCAGGAAGAAATAAAAGAGGCAGCCTACAGACAATTCAAATCCCTTTTATCTACAGACCCCCAGTCTCAGGACAATGCGGAGTTTCTAAGCCCAATCGGAAAAAAAAAACTCAGATTTGCAAAACAGAGAGCTGGATCAAGAGGTCAAGGAAGAGGAAATTAAGTTGTCAGTGTTCAGCATGCAGCAAGACAAGGCTTCAGGCCCTGGTGGGTTCACAATGGCCTTCTATAGAAACCACTGGGAAACTATTAAGAAAGACTACATAAGGATGGTGAAAAACGTCTTCTTAAAATATAAAATGGTAAACATTATCAAATCCTCCCATCTAGCCCTTATTCCCAAGGATATCAATCCCCTCTCCTTTGACCGTTTCCGTCCAATTTCCTTGTGTAATGTCTCTTACAAAATCATTACTAAAATTCTAGCCAATAGGCTCAAAAAACTGCTCCCCTTCCTCATCTCAGAGAACCAAGGCGGTTTTTTCCCAAGCAGACAAATCACAGACAATGTCATCCTTATTCAAGAGGCAATCCATAGCAGCATAAGTAGGAGGGAAAGGGGAATGATCATCAAATTAGATATGGAAAATGCCTTCGCCAGGGTCAACCAACACTTCTTGAAGGAAGTCCTCAGGAAATTTGGGATATCCAATAATTTTATCAGCATTATAATGGAGTGCATCACTCACCCCTGGACAACTCCTTTGATTAATGGCAGACCAAGAAACTATTTCAAAAGCACTAGGGGACTGAGACAAGGCTGCCCCCTCTCCCCCTTCTTATACATCATCATGGAAAAAACTCTGAGCATTCATTTGGAAAAACTCTGAAAGCAAAAAGAAATCACAGGAATCAATATAGAAAGAGGAACCAAGGGAATAAATCATTCGCTTTTCGTAGATGACACACTCCTAATTGGGGGAGCCTTTAGCCTAATGGCAAAAAGATTCAAGAAAATGCTAGACTCCTTCCTAACAGCTTCTGGAGGAAAATTAAACAACAAAAAATGCAAGATATACACTTGGAATGTTCCCCTACAAATCATGCAAAGAATTTCCACGATCCTTGACATTCCAACTTAAAGAAATTGGAGCTACTTTATGTACCTGGGACTGCCTCTAGCAAAAGAATTGGTTAAGTCAGAAATCTGGGTGAAGCACATAGAAAAATTGCGAGGAAAACTCTAGAGTTGGGGAATGACTTGGCTCAATCTGGCTGGAAGAACTACCCTCATCAAAGCCATCCTCTCTGCTCTCCCCATTTATCAATTCGCAGTCATTCTAGCTCCTGCAAGCACACATAAACATATGGAAATAATCATAAGAAGCTTCCTATGGCAGGGAGGAAGGCAGGACTCCAAAAAATTCAGTCTTTTCAAATGGGATCAAGTTACCCTCCCAATCGAAAAAGGAGGATTAGGAATAAAAATCCCAAGTCTCTCCAACATGGCGATGGGATTCAAAATAATATGGAGAATTCTCAATGGGAAAGGCTCATGGTGGGTAGAGGTCATCAAAAGGAAATATATGAATGGCCCCAATTCTAACATCCTCTCAGAAACAATAGTGGATAGGCAGTGCACTCCAGTTTGGAAGCTCATTAAAAAAGCCCTCCCTTAATTCAGAAATCACATATCCAGAGTGCCGGGAAGTGGAAGAGAGATCAACATTTGGGCGGATAGAATCATGGGAACAAGACCAAGGAACTTAACTCAAAACCTCATACCTCTCCAAATTTGTATGGAAGCAAAAAACTTGAATTCCTTATATGACATCTCCACTTGGGAACATAATAGTTGGCAGGAATGGAAGCACCTCTCCCCTCCAATCGATCTCAAGGACCTTTGGACTGAGCTCAAGATATCTCTCTCAGGTTCAGCTCCTATAAACAAAATGACAGAGGACAGATTTGCTTGGGACCCCAACGAAGGGAATTACATAGTCAAAGACGGCTATAAGCTTCTCTAGAACGCCATGGTCACCAACAATTGGGCTCTTCATAAAGTGGTTTGGAAATCAGAATGTCTTCCGAAGGTAAAGTTCTTTAATTGGACTCTCCTTAAAGGTAAAATCCTCACGGCTAAAAACCTCAGAAAAAGAGGCATTCTTGGTCCCTCAATATGTTGTCTTTGCTGAGCCGAGGAAGAAAGCAGCCTTCACCTTTTGCTTGAATGTCCCTTTGCCCAAAGTTGTTGGAAGCTCATCATCAGCCCCCTAAGTAGAGGAGAAACGCCCGACCATATCACTTCTCTTCAAAAAAATTAGGGAAACTGCTACCCTTACCCCAAGAAAAATAAGAATATTATCATTAGACTGTGGAACAACATTCCCTCTACTCTCTGCTGGCAAATATGGATCACCCGAAATAAATGCATTTTCAACAATCGGAAGCCCAACATCTCCAGCACCTTGGCAAAAAAAATAACGCTCATCTCAGAGACTATAAGTGCCAATGGAGTGTCCCAATCAGACCAAGAAAGTTGGAAAAAAAGGTGAGACCGAATGGTTTAGCAAATTCAGTCTCAGCCTAGACAAAAGAAACCACACTACCTCCAATTTATGCCAGAAAAGGAAGCAGTGGAAGCTCAGAGGCACCAAAGAGGAAGTCACTCAATGGATATTAAATCAAAAGAGGCCTACCCTCCAGTTCGACGGAGCATCCAAAAATAATCCGGGAAAAGCAAGTGCAGGGGGAGTTATAAAGGATCATCATGGCAAAGTTATGGTCACTTATGAATGGGGCTTGGGCAACATGACCAATAACAAGGCCGAGGCATACAACCTCTTTCTAGGCACCTCAATTCTGAAGAGACTAAACATGCAAAATCCAATCATTCTGGGTGACTCAGCTATTCTTATAGCAGTCATGGTTTCAGGGGGCGAATTTAAGAAAATCGCTCTCAACAATATCAAGAATCGGATCACGGACAACATCAGGGAAATAACAGGCGCCACCTTCAAACATGTATTGAGAGCTAACAACACTAAGGCAGATTGTCAAGCCAGCAAGGCAACCAACAGGTCAGCTGGTCAAGTCAGAGAGAATGAAATTATCTATGACAAACCAGTTCCTTAGATTGTCCCACCCCACCCCAAATCCTCAAAATCTAGGACACATCAGTAATCCCTCCTCCCGAAATGCGCCTGTCTCTAAGCTCCCTAATCCCCTGCCAAATCTCTTCGACTGCGCCTTAGAGATCTTCATCTCTTCGACCCACACAAAAGACTTCACCTATGTCATTTCATCCAGGTACGAGCCCAAGCACCTCAAGACCCCTGCTGCCAATTCGAAGCCTCAGACAGGCGGTCTTTGCTTCAAAATCTCTCTTACCTGCAATAAAATCTTCGACAGGCCTCTCAGTCACCTCACTGTCTGGAAGCTCCTCTACCCGAAATCTCAGCCCAGCCCCTCTTCACCCTTTAAAATAAGCAGTCCCCCATTCTCTCTTCACAAGTCGACCAGTGCAGCGAAGGTTTGTGTCTCAGTCTTCATCCAGAGCAGATCAACTTCTGAGGTCGTTTCATTTCAGCCAAAGAGTGGAGGCCGCCCTCCTTTCGTGGTAATCTTGGGTGCTTTCATTCCTTGGTTCATTTTTAGCACTAATCAATCTTTTGCTTTCTTGTTTCAGCGCTTTCTCCCTTCAGACTTCATCCACCCCCAGGCTGCCTTCAACACTGCCGCCTTCTCTGTCCCTCTCCCGAGCAGGAAACTCGTCCTACTCTCCCCCTCTCATCTTCTTTCTCTTCCCTCTGCTGCCTCCGCCCTCTGTATCCACCTTCAGCAGCAGCTTGGCCCAGTTGTAATTCTTCAAGTTTTTGAAATGGCAGACCAGCAGGAATCCCGCGAGCCAGCAGTTAATCCCCTGGAGAAAGTCATCACTAACAGTGAATGCACCCTATGCAAAGGCCACTGTTTTATGATTGCCAGATTCGTCAAACACTTCAATGAACTCAAGGAGGACTTTCAAGCAGACAGCAGGTCCAAAACGAAGAAGTTGGAGAAGCAGAAAGCAGAGATTGAGGCACTCAAGGAGAGATGCAACCATATGGAGGAAGCAATCTCCCACATCAAGACCTTACTCAGAGCATGCAAGCAGAAGCCTTGACTAGGGCCAGCGCAAGAAAAGAAGCTCAGCCTGATGACTCAGTCAATCAACAGCAACCTTAGGATATATGCATTGTAAATTTTGTATGTTAGTAGGTTCTTTTGTCCGGCAATATAGCTGTTACCTCTTTCAAGCAGTCCACCGTGTTTTTAGCAACAAGGATCAAGGGTCTGCGCACCCATTTTGGATCCTCTCCTCCCTATTTTTCCACTCATATGTAATAGCACATAGTCCTCAAAGTTTTTATAATATATAAGTAACCGATTTTGTTAAAAATATATATAGAATTTTAATATATTTTTAATTTTAATTAAATTAATTTTATTTACATTTTATTTTTAATAGTATATAATTAGTTCATAATTAATTTAATTTTGTATTATAATTAAATTAATAGTTATTAAATAACTATTTATTAATTGAATTTAGGATTAGATTTTAATTAAAAAAAATTATTTTTTGTCGAGGTAGGATTTTTTCTAAAATTCTAGCAAACTCAACACTTCAAATTTGGAAGCTCATAAGTTGAGTTCTATTGACCAAATGAGGCTTAGGATGGCTCGTTAGATAAATAAACTCATGGAGAATATTTATGAAGTGGTTGCATGACAAGATTTGGTCATTAAACAAGTCTAAAGTTTAGCAGAAAATCAAGCTCTGAATTTGTAACTAAAATTAATTTTCTAAGTTTATTTTTTTACATTTTCAGTTGCTCATAGCCTCTGTTGATTGCGGATCCATTTGTCTATGTTTTGTTTTACCAATAAGATCTTTACAAGGACCAATAGAAATATCATATTTCCTCTTGTTTATTTTTTTAATTTTAATTTTAATTGGAGATGTTTGTTTTCCAAATTTGGTATTTTTTATTTTAATTTAATTTTGATTAGTTTGTGGTAAGGGAACAATTTAGGAGACAAGGAAGAGAATATTTGAATCAATAATATTGGTCCAACAAGAGAAGAAAAATAATTTTGACCAATGAAAATTGTTGGAGCAAATTTGTTCTTCAACAACTCTCTTATTTTGAAATTCATTTATGTAATTATAAATAGTGGCTTGTAAAATGGAGAAACGACTCCTCTCTTCTGTAATTTTTTAATTCCTAAAGCACTATTGTAATAGGGGTTTCATACTGTAGGTAGAGAGTATCTATCTCAGATTTGAGAATCATTGGAATTTATATTTTTTCAAATATGGACTTTGTATTATAGGCAAAACTTGCACTATTGCAGCTTTTGCTCTTGATGGCAGAGTGTTTAATTTGAAAGAGATTGTTGGAAGTCAGTTCAAGAAATAGAGTAAGAGACCAATTTTCATTAGTTTGTAATTTGAATGCTTTTATTTAATTGCAAATTTCATTTATGTAATGGTGGATCTGTGTAAAATTTGCTCATGTTGTTGATTCATGTTTGATACGAGGAAAAAAATCTTTTGAATTAGCTATCTAATTCATAGTCACATAGATTTGTTATTAATTTCTCTTTGCTCAAATATTTAAATAAAATTTCTAAGTAACTATTTAATTAGAAATCTATCACCAAAAGTCAATTTAATGATTATTGAAATTATGAGAATTTTTTCTTGGTTTTGATATAAATTGTTATGAAACTAGCTCACAAAAGGATAGAAAAGATAGTTGAATGCCCTAGAATTCAGCGTCTTCGAGGGGCAACCTCCTTTACATTACACAAATGAACAAATCTTAGATGATACAAATGATAAGTCCTCCTTTCTATATATAGCAGTCTAAGGGGTCATAATATAATCAGAGCCGACATAACAATAATAATGTAAGGGAACAATAATAGCAATAGTGAGCTTCTATGGGGCACAATAATAACAATATGGGGACTACATCAGCACAACAATATAATAAGGGGGTTGTACTAATAACAATAAGGGGTTACACTAGTAGTATAGGGGCCTAACATGCCCCTCTTCTTCAAAAAGTGTTGTCCTCAACGCTTGAGTAGTTCTTGATGCTTTTGTATAAAATTCTTATCTCGCATTGGAATCTCAGCGGGTAATTTCTCCACTTGATGAGTACTTTGAGATGTCGTTTGTAGTTGTTGGGTTCTTGTTTCTGTGACTACTCTAGGTTCCAATATGATTTTTCCTTCCTCTTCAAGTTCTGGCAATATTGTTTGAATTGGGATATTCTGCAACTTTTGAATGAGTGGCCACACTTTTTTGTCCTTCTTCCACTCATCCCTTGCTTCATTTATCCAATTTGGTTGGATAATAGAAATAGCACAAAACAATGCTTCCACATCCTCATCCTTTCCTGAGAGTGCATCTGCAACAAAACTTTTCTTCACTATTCTAAAGATGATGTCAAAGTCATAACCCAACATATTTGTGACCCATTTTTTTCTGTTCTTCTAAAGATAATATTTGTTCTAAAAAGTATTTAAGACTATCATGATCCATTTTTACCTTAAAGTGTCTTCCCATTGGGTAAGGTCGTCATTTCTTAAGTGCATGTAGTATTGCAAACATTTCCTTCTCATAAATAGCTTGCTTGAGATGTAACCATAAAAATACCCAATCACCTACATCAAAACATTTTTCACTGCGATGTTGATCTACTTGTTTTTCATTCGATTCTACACCAAAGTGGCGTTATCCTTTCAAAGTTGGAGAACTTGTTGTTGATGCTCGATGTGATCTTTAACTGCTTGAACCTTTTTCTTCTTAATATTTCCTTTTATCTTGAAAGTTTGAGGAGTGGTAATTTCTTCCAATGCTTTTCAAGATATGGTTGGATTCATTTCTTGATGCTCGATGTGATCTTTCACTTCTTGAACATTTTTCTTCTTGATATGTCCTTCTATCTTGATAGTTTGAGGAGTAGCAATTCTAGCAAATGCATTACAAGATATGGTTGGATTCATTTCTTCTTTCTCGATGTGATCTTTCACTTCTTGAACCTTTCTCTTCTTGATATGTCCTTCTATCTTGAGAGTTTGAGTGGTAATTCTTGCCAATGCTTTATAAGATATGGTTGGATTCATTTCTTCTTTCTCTGGGGTTGGGTCCTGTTGTATATCCTCTTCTTTTGATGTTTCTTGATCCTTTTCTTCCTCCTCTTCATACTCTATGTAAAATAATTTCTTCTCAACACACTTATGACCTTTAGTGCATTTTCTATTACAATTGTAACAAAGCCCTTTTTCTCTTTTTTTCTTCCAATTGTTGTGGTGTTGCTCTAAAGAAGGTGTTGCTCTTTGTGTCCTCATAATGTGCTATCATTTCCTCCGTGAGAATTGACCACGTAACAAGTCGTTTACGAGAACAAAGCCCTTTATACCATAAAAATTGATCTGGTTCTAAATATGAAGAT
>APFE031669940.1:98514-117336 GCA_000404065.3 Pinus taeda | reverse complement strand
TTGTACTAATAACAATAAGGGGTTACACTAGTAGTATAGGGGCCTAACATGCCCCTCTCCTTCAAAAAATGTTGTCCTCAACACTTGAGTAGTTCTTGATGCTTCTGCATAAAATTCTTGTCCTTCCAGGTGAAATCTTCAATAGGTAAGTTCTTCCACTTGATGAGATGCTTTGAAATTGATCGATTTCATAGCTGTCGACTTCTCCATTCTGTAAATGCTTCAGGTTCCAATATGATTTTTCCTTCCTTGTCAAGTTCTGGCAATATTTTTGGAATTGGGATATTCAACAACTTTTGAATGAGTTCCCACCCTTCTTTTCCATTCTTCCATTCATACCTTCCTTTTTTTATCAAATTTGGTTGGATAATTGTACCAAACTCTACCATTTCTGCAACCATATGTTCAATTTCACTCCTTTGGGCATATGGATATCTATAAGGCTTGACATTTGGAGGAACACATCCTGGAATAAAATTAATAGCATGATCATGATCACGAATACGTGGGAGACCTTTGGGAGTCTCAAATACCTTGGAATGATTGTCCAAGACTTTTTGGAGATATGGAGAAATACATGATTTTTATGTGCGAACAGTTAGTGAACATAATTATGTAATTACGCCTCGTTGTTATTTCTTTAGAAGCTTTGTCATTCTGTCAGAGTTGATTATCTTTCCTGGTTTCCCTATGATACCTCTTAATTCAACTTCCTTTCCTTCCAAAGAAAAGTTCATAAGAAGTTCTTGAAAATTAAAAGTTGTTGTACCCAAGGATTGTAGCCATTGAACTCCTAGTATAACATCAGCACCACCCATTGGAATGGAAAACATTGGGCTATTCAATACATATTCTCCCATGGATAGCTTGATATTATGGCACTGTCCAGAGAAATTTATGGTTCCTCCACTTACAACCGTCACTTAACACTCTGACGCTGGATCTAGGAAGCAATTCAAGTCCTTGGTTATCTTACAATTAATAGAATTATGGGTACTACCTGAATCAATCAACACTATTACCTTTTTCTTCTTGATATGTCCTTCTATATTTATAGTTGGAGGAGTGGTAATTCTAACGAATGCATTACAAGATATGGTCGGATTCATTTCTTGATGCTCAATGTGATCTTTCACTTGAACATTTTTCTTCTTGATATGTCCTTCTATCTTGATAGTTTGAGGAGTGGTAATTTTGGCCAATGAATTACAAGATATGGTTGGATTCATTTCTTCTTTCTTGATGTGATATTTCACTTCTTGAACCTTTTTTTCCTCCTCTTCATACTCTATGTAAAATAATTTCTTCTTAGCAGACTTATGACCTTTAGTGCATTTTCTATCACAATTGTAACAAAGCCATTTTTCTCTTTTTTCTTCCAATTGTTGTGGTGTAAGCCTTGTAGGTTGTGGAAGGCTAGGAGAAGAAAAACTTCCATAATTATAGTCATGAGTGGTGGGATTCCTTGTTTTCATAATTTCTCTTTCAATTTTTCTTGCCAACTCGAATGCTCCTCCAATGAATCAAGTTCCCCAAAAAAGAAACTCATGTTGAACGTTATCCTTTAAAGTCCCTATGAAGACATCAATACTTTGCTTCTCTGGAGTATAATTTACCCTTCTATTCAAATTTTGAAAGTCCTTAATGTGCTCTTCCATTGAACCCTTTTGTTTGAGATTTATCAATTGGCTAAAGAAGGAGTTTCTCTTTGTATCCTCATAATGTGCTATCATTTCCTCCATGAAAATTGACCACGTGACAAGTGGTTTACGAGTACAAAGCCCTTTGTACCATAAAAATTGATTTGGTTCTAAATAATTAGATGCAATACATACCTTTTGTAATAGTGGTACACATGTAGATCAAAATATTTCTCCATCTGTAGTATCCAATTTACCAGATCCTTTCCATCAAACTTCCTCATCTTGCTTTTTCTTGATTTTAGGAGCTCGATCTTGAAATGATTGTAACTCTGTAATTTCAGATCTTCCAGTTCTCAAATCGTGATTTGTAGTAGCCCTTTGTGTCCTCTTTCCAATCCACCAGTCTAATCCAAATTGGGTTCTCCAAGGAAGAGTTATGCCAAATCTCCCATGGTGACCTAATTATAGACTAGTTCAATAGAGCAAACTTGTATGATGTGACACGCGTCACTGTTTCGACCTTTGGATCTTAAAAATGTACACAAGAAACTAAATTTTGTACTCTTTCTGTAACTTCTTACGAAATTTCAATCCAATGCTCAGAGATAAAGTTATGATGATTTTCCCCAAGTCACCTATTTGGAATGTAATTCAAGGGTCTACAAAAACCCCAACTTCCTCAGACTATATCTCCAAAAATATAGCGAGATAGGATCTGAAATTCAGAGCCAAGGTTCACACCGATTTTGTCTCAAATTGTTTTTTTCTTAGATTCTGAAACTTCGTAGAAAAATAGTTATAGTGAAAATTCCACGATGACTTGTTTGGAACAATGAAACCCTAGAATCCAAAGCTCTGATACCAAATGTTATGAAACCAGCTCACGAAAAGATAGAAAAGATAGTTGAACACTTTAGAATCCAGCCTCTTCAAGGGGGAAACCTCCTTTAAATTACACAAATGAACAATTCTTGGATGATGCAAATCACAAGACCTCCTTTATATATATAGGAGTCTAAGGTGTCATAATATAATTAGAGCCGACATAACAATAATAATGTAAGGGCACAATAATAGCAATAGTGGGCTTCTATGGGGCACAATAATAACAATATGGGGACTACATGGGCACAAAAATATAATAAGGGGGTTGTACTAATAATAGTAAGGGGTTACACTAGTAGTATTGGGGCCTACATAAATTATTCATTGTTAAATGATTTGAAAACATAACATGTTTTGGTAATTATAATATCAGTTGGTAGAACTATTTCATTAGTTAGATATTCATCATAAACCGGGCATGTTAAAATCTCAATCATTTAATTGTTTTTCTCTCGGTTGAGTTAGATCTACATCTTCCTAATCTAGATAAGCCTAGGGTTCCTTTCCTTTTTCTTGCATTATAGGATTAATTTTTATTTATATTTAATTATGCATTTCCAGAAGTCCTTTTTTAAAAGAGGAAAACTTTAGCTGTGGCTTGGTTGATCCCTATATCAACTTAAGGATCACTTTGCTTCATGAGCTTATCAAGAGGGTTGATCTGATGTCTCTTCTCTATTGGTGAGTAAAATACATACTTTGAGCCAATAGAGATAGAGAAGAGGTAATTGGACCTAGTTTAATCAGTTGGAACCACCATTTCAAATAGAAAAGGATCTTCTCTAAGGTCCTGAACGGGTGGCTTTCCTCGATGCAGAAATTTCGAGCCTACAACAGGCTTTCCACACACTTCCATAGCACTACAAGCCTAGATATCCTTAGCTTATCTAATTTATAGAGGTAAGAAAAAATGTCCCCTAGGGCGTTCAGTACACCTCTTCCATTTTTTCAGGGATTTAGCTGAGTTGGAAATCTATTATTTTAGAGTTGCTCACCACTATGTTTTAGCAGAGTAGACCTGTTGTTCAAATCCTTTTGTGAGAATTTGAAGTGAAATTTGATCCCCTCTTTGGAATTTGTTCCACCATTCCTCAAAGTATTCCTTAGGTTCCTTTTCATAGCAAGTAGTTTGTTGCATCTTTTAGTCTAGAATTAAGTCCTTTTCTATTATTTTTCTATGTAAAGTAGGACTTTCTTACCACAAATCCCATCCCATTTGTCCCTTGATCTTATGATCTAAAGTTTTGTTTCCTTTTTTTTTTATATTAGGCCTCCTTGGGTGATAAGTAGATGATGTTTATTTAATTTTTTGTTCATTTAAGTTCAGTTTACATTTTTGCAACCTACTTATAAGTAGGATACTTTGTGTTACATGAAAAACTAGTGTCATATCACAAATTTGCACACACATAATACACCTTAAGCAAACAATAACTTGGCTAGCCCCTACACGGCAAGACATTTAAAAACAACCACTTAATCTCAACACACATAGATTTCATCCCACTTGGGTACCTAAGAAAAATAATATTTTAGCTAAGGTAGGTTTGGTGGAACTGACCTCCCAATAATGCCCACCAATATCATACATTAAGACATAGAGGTTGACTAATTAGGGATCTTAAAATCCTCCACCATTCAATAGCTAAAACCAGACTCAAGTAGAAACTCATTTAAGAGGTGTTTAAGCTTAGGCCAAGGATACTTCAGGTTCCCCTCGTACGCTACCC
The DNA here is from genome assembly GCA_000404065.3 of Pinus taeda. Taxonomy (NCBI): domain Eukaryota; kingdom Viridiplantae; phylum Streptophyta; class Pinopsida; order Pinales; family Pinaceae; genus Pinus; species Pinus taeda. Next base: position 113,078 of record APFE031669940.1, on the reverse strand, counting down.
ACCTCTTGGTATGGAATTAGGGTTCGTAGCTAACTACCCAGAAGCTTAAGATTCACTTGCCCCTGATCGATAAAGGTAACTTAGTGGTCATTCTTATGACAAAACACCCTATCGGTGGTGGTTGTAGGTAAGAAACACCCGTTTACCTTACCTTTCACTAGACAACTATGATTGCATATATCAGGTCCCACAAGTAAAAAGTTTTTTGGAATGCCATCAAAATCATAGTACTAGCAATTTTTTAAGGAGTAGTTCACCATTATGATAGGAGTAAGTTTTCTATCTATAGGATGAGATTGGTTGAATTAGAATACTAGTGCATAATAGTTAGCTTGCACTTTGCACAACTTCACTCAGTGCTTTCTTTCTCTCTATTTTTATTTTTCTTCACCCTTTTCCTCTAGCCTTTAATGTTTTATTTTTTCTGACATCATTATGCCCCCTAGGAATTTGTCACTAGAGACTATGTAGCCTTCAACCTCTCCCAAGTACATAATCAAATTGTAGTCTTTTTAGTTCATATAATTCATCCTCTAATTCCAAGTGATCCTCTCAGTCCCAAGCCACTACCATGTCAGGTGTCAATGCTGGCAGTATTTTTGGTCCCAACTTGGACACCAATTAGTGGGGTATGTTGGGTGTGGAGTTTGATTATATTCTTTATGCAAAGGTATCCCTACATTGGACCCCAGTTCGTAATGTGGTGTTAACACCACTCATAAAATGTACGTCACTTGGGGGGTCCACGGGGCAGGGGAGGGGGGGGTGACGACGATTATTTGGAGTCCCCCCCCCAATGGGCAGGGGATCGGGGACAACGTCGCCAAAGATAAAAATAGATGTAAAATTGCCTTGTGAAATGTTGTAATTTCGTAGTCCATCTGGGTCGTTCATTAGGAGGAGATCTGACGATAGAAGTTATGTTTAATTTAGGGTTTTTTCCCCTAGAAGGCAAACCCTCACTCTATATGAGGAAATTGTATTGCGCCTATGTAGATCTATATTCTGAGTGAGAAAGAGAGAGGATATTGTGTGAGAGTGAAGAGGGAATTACAACAAATATTTTGTAGGTTGTATCTCTTCAATTCGTTGGATAATATAAAAGGAAGGACTAGCTATTTCCTATGGATGTAGCCCAAATTGGGTGAACCACGTATATCTTTGTCTCTCTTTTTTTATGTGTTTTATGTGTTTATATTTATGCAATATATTTTATGCGTTCCATTTCTCTGTAATATATATTTTTCTAACAACTGGTATCAGAGCCGAAGGTCTATTTGGCTGATAAAATCGCAAGAGAGAAGGGTTCCTGGTTCGAGTGTGAACCAAGAACTTGCAGTGTCGGTAGCATTTAATTTTTCAAAAGAAATAACAATAGAGGGTTTAATGTTGGCATTGACCAAACTATATGAAAAACCCTCTCCCTCAAATAAGGTATTTCTTATGAAGTGTTTATTTAATATGAAGATGTCACAAGGTGGATCTATTGCTGAATATTTAAATGAATTTAATACAGTTACTAGTCAATTAAATTCTATAGGGGTAACTTTTGATGATGAAGATAGGGCTATATTATTTCTATGCTCATTGCCAGAAAGTTGGAATGATTTAGTTATGGCTATTAGTAACTCTGTCTCTGGATCTAGTACTTTAAAGTTTGATGATGTTGTTGGTGCAATCCTTAGCAAGGAAATGTGACAGAAAAGCTCTAGTGAGACATCAGGTAATCCTTTGACTTCAGAGACTAGGGGAAGAGCATAGGATATCACAGTAAGTCAAGGAAAGGTATATCCAAGTCTAGATCGGGGATAATGTGATGGAAATGTGGGAATAAAGGACACGTAAAGAAAGAATGCAAGTCTCAGAAGGGAAAAGAAGGAGACGCACAACAAGACAACAATCATGAAGTGAATGTGACAGGTGATGTGTTGCAAGATGCTTTGATTCCTTCATTAGAAAATATTATTGATGCCTGGCTGGTAGATTTAGGGGCCTCATTCCATGCCGCACCTCAGAGGAAACATTTTCATGATTATGCTCAAGGAGATTTTGGACAGGTTCAATTGGGTGATGATAAACCTTGTAAAATTATTTGAATGGGTACAATTTTCATAAAAAAACAATGTGGAAATCAATGGCTATTGAAGGAGGTAAGGCATGTTTTAGATCTGAAGAAAAATCTGATTTCAACAGGGAAATTGGGAGGTGAAGGTTGTGTTACTACTTTTACAGATAAAACTTGGAAGGTCACGAAAGGGGCCTTGGTAATAGAAAAAGGAGAAAAGGTCGGTACATTGTATTTATGCAATGGTATTTTTAATTATGTTAACGCTTTAACCTCTACAGGAGAAGATATGACATTGTGGCATCATCGGCTTAGGTACATGAGTGAGAAGGGGATGTAGATTATTCACTCAAGGAATTTTTTGCCGGGTTTGAAGCATGTTGATTTAAAATTCTATGAGAATTGTGTTTATGGAAAACAAAAGAGAGTCAGAATCCTTAGAGTTGGGAAAGAAAAGAAGAGAAAAAAATTAGAGCTTGTGCATACATATGTATGGGGACCTTCTCAGGTATCATCTCTCGGTGTCTCTCATTATTATGTTACTTTTATTGATGATGCAATAAGAAAATTATGGATTTATTGTATTCAAAATAAATTTGATGTATTTGATACTTTCAAGAAATGGAAAGCTTTGGTTGAAAACGATATAAGAAAAATATTGAAGTGTCTCAGATGGAGGTGAATATTGCAACAAAGAGTTTTATAGGTATTGTTCAGAGAATGGAATTCACACAGAGAAGATAGTTCTAGGAACACCACAAGAAAATGGTGTGTCAGAAAGGATGAACAAGACAATCATGGAGCATGGAAGGTTCATGAGATTGCATGTAGGATTTCCTTTACAATTTTGGGCAGATGCTGTAGATACTATTGTTTATCTAATAAACAGATGGCCTTCAAGTTCCTTGGATGGTGGTATTCCATAGGAGGCATGGACATGTAAAAAGGTAAACTACTCATTTTTAAAGATTTTTGGTTGTGAAGCCTTTGTCCACATTAATTAATAAAATATAACAAAGCTTGAGGCAAAATCAAAGAAATGTACCTTTAATGGATATGATTTTAATGATTTTGGTTATCAATTTTATGATTATGAAAAACACAAAATCGTTATGAGCAGAGATGTCATATTTAATGAAAAGGTTTTGTATGAGGATTAGATGTAGGAAAAGAAACAGGAAAAAGAAAACAAAGAATACACAGTGCTTGATGAGATCACAGAAAAGGTGAAGGTGCTTGAAAATCATAATGATCAACAACCAAAACAACAACAACAATAAGCACCTCAAATGTCTGAAAGTGGTGTTAGAAGATCTACCAGGATAAGTAGACCCCATGAACGATACTCTCCTTCATTATATTATGTATTGTTGACTGATTCTCGCGAACCAAAATGTTATGAAGAAGTAGTGCAAGTAGAAACCATGAAGAAGTGGGAGCAAGCCATGAAAGAAGAGATGGAATCCTTAGCACATAACCAAACTTGGGACTTAGTCAAGTTTCATGCAAGTAAAACAACATTGCAAAATAAATGGGTTTATAGGTTGAAGGAAGAAGATGGAGGTAGAAAAAGGTATAAAGCTAGACTTGTGGTGAAGGGGTTTGCACAGAAAAATGGTATATAATTTGATGAGATATTTTCTCCTGTTGTTAAGATGACTTCAATCAAAACCATTTTAAGTCTAGTAGAAACTGAAGATTCTCATATTGAGAAGTTAGATGTAAAGCCATCCTTTCTCCATGGGGATTTGGAGGAAGAGATATATATGCAGCAGCCACAAGGATATGAGGTAAAAGGGAAGGAGAAACTAGTGTGTAGGTTGAAGAAGAACTTGTATGGATTAAACCAGGTTCCAAAAGAGTGGTATCTAAAATTTGACAGGTTTATGTCTGAATAAGGTTATATTAGATGTCACTCTGATCATTGTGCTTATCTCAAAAGCAAAAATGATGGCAACTATATTATATTGTTATTGTATGTAGATGACATGCATGTTGTAGGCTGTAACATGCAGGAAATAAATGTGCTCAAAATAGAATTGGCAAACTCATTTGCAATGAAGGATTTGGGTGTTAGAAAACAAATCCTTGGTATGGGAATAACTAGAGACAGGAAGAATTGAAAATTAACATTGTCTCAAAATGAGTACATAGAAAAGGTATTGAAAATATTTAATATGCAAAATGCAAAACCATTTAGTATACCTTTGGCTAGCCATTTCAAACTAAGTAAGGAGGCATGTCTCAAGGCTCAGGAATAAATGGCTTATATGTCTAAAGTTCCATATGTATCAACAGTTGGAAGCTTAATGTATGCAATGGTCTACAAAAGATCTGATATTACACATGCAGTGGGAGTTGTAAGAAGGTACATGAAAAGTCCAGGAAAAGAACATTGAATGGCAGTGAAGTGGATTCTCAGGTATTTAAGAGGTACCATAAATCAAGAATTATGATTTGGTGGTTCAAACATTCCTATACAAGGATATGTTGATGTAGATATGATGGGTGATAGAGATAATAGGAGGAGCACAATAGGGTATTTGTTTACTATAGGTGGAACGGTTATTAGTTTGGTTTCAAAACTGCAAAGCGTTGTTGCACTCTCATCAATAGAAGTAGAGTATGTTGCTACTACAGAGGCTAGTAAAGAAATGATTTGGTTACAAAGGCTTCTGGATGAATTGGGTGAGAAGCAAGAGTTGGGCAGGTTATACAGTTACAACCAGAGTGCCATACATCTTGCAAAGAACTCTGCATTTCATTCCAAGACTAAACATATATAGCTCAAGTACCATTTCATACAGTCAGTGTTGGAAGATGGACAATTGAAGTTGGAAAAGATACACACTAGCCAGAATCCTGTAGATATGTTAGCAAAAGTTATAACCAGGGAGAAACTAAGATTTTTCTCAGTTACAATTGGTCTTCAAGTGTAATGAAGAAGATGAGAAACATCCAGGTCCAAAGTGGAGTCATTTTCTAGCAAATGAAGCAGCAGTGGATTTGCTATACTCAGTCTCCAAGTGGGAGATTGTTGGGTGTGGAGCCTAATTACCTTCTTTATTCAAAGGTATCACTACATTGGACCCCAATTTGTAATATGGTGGCAACGCTGCCCATAAAATGTACACTGCCAAGGGGTTGATGGCAATTATTTGGAGCCGCCCCGAAGCTAAAAATAGATGTAAAATTGCCTTGTAAAATGTTGTAATTTTGTATTCAATCTGGGCCATTCATTAGGCGGAGATCTGATGGTATACGTTATGTTTAATTTATGGTTTTTTCCCCTAGAAGGAAACCCCTCTCTATATATGAGGGAATTGTATTGCGCCTATGTAGATCTGTATTTTGAGTGAGAAAGAGAGAGAATATTGTGTGAGAGTGAAGAGGGTATTACATCAAATCTATTGTAGGTTGTATCTCTTTAGTTTGTTGTATAATATAAAGGGAAGGATTGTCTTTTTCCTGTGGATGTAGCCCAAATTGGGTGAACCACATATATATGTGTCTCTCTTATTTTATGTGTTTTCGGTGTTTATATTTCTGCAATATATTTTATGTGTGCCATTGCTCTGTAATATATAATTTTCTAACAGAGTAAATTTTGGAGGTAACACTACTAATACCTAGGGTCACCGTCTTGGAGGTAACATTGGAACCTCACAAGGAATGGCCTCTACCTAATCATTGCTCCCTTTTATGGTCGGTTTAAGTCTCCCTTATTTGAACTAGCTCATCAATGATCCTCTTCACCATGATCTGAATTGGCCACCTATGTCAACCAATATCCCATATGATGTGCCGAAATTTGAAGGGAACTCTAGAGAGGATCCCTCTAACCATGCTCATTCATTTCACATGTGGTGTTCTCATAATTATATTACAAAGGATTCCATTAGTCTACACCTCTTTGAACACACCCTTACTAGAGTTGCCGAAAAAACGTATATAGACCAGCTCCATGCATCTCATTTGACATTTGCAATCTTATCTAATTCCTTCTTATCTTATTTCTATTTAATTATTCATTACTATAACAGTACCAAAATGTTGACCTAATTCACCAAGTTTAGGAATGGTGTAGAATGTGTAGGTTTGGAAAAGCTTTGAAATTTGAAGAGAGTGTGTTGTAGCGGCTAAAACCACCCTCCAAAGTTTTTCCTTAGCTTCATTTTAGAGCCTCGTTACTAACCTTCTTCAACAACATGTCTTGCATTGTCAAGTACACAAGCTTCAATGCTTTTCTAGCAGATCAACAGCCTGTGCATAATGGTTTGTTGCACCCCCCTCATAGGATGTTTCTCCGGACTTGGTCCAGCTGTAGGTTGAGTAGCTCCCTCAAGAAATTGTGCAATTTTGGAGGGGAACCAACCTTCCCTCTATAAATTGTGCAATTCTCTCTGGAAACTTGTTGGGCTCCAGAATTGCGCAAATATGCTTGTCAAGCTTCACTCCAAAAATTGCACAATTCCTCCCAGCAGGGCTGCTCACCCCATAAATTGTGCAATTCTGGGTAATAGTCAGCTTCTCAGCCTACAAATTAGACAATCCTTCTAGGCAGCCAGCCTAGCTCGCTTACAAAAATGCGCAAATTTTCCCTTCAATCAAGCAGGCTGTTGCATGTGCCATTGAGTTGACTGGTTCTACCTGTGACTGGGTAAACTTGACTTACATGCATGGGCTTCCTTTTCCTGGAATAGAAAAGTAAACATGCAAAAATCATCCCTAGATTTTAGGAAGCTATTTTTAGCAGCTGGACGTTACATGAAAATATCGTTTTAGAATCTTTCCTCCAAGTGTCGCTTTTACATAGATTTGTGACATGCACATCATGAGCCTCAAACTTATTTATTCGATGCTTTAGAGCTCATTTCTTAACATCAATCTTGGAGCTCTGACATCCCACAGCACATCCAGGAGTCTTTGACATATCCAACTTAGTTATTCATGGGTAAGTTGGCTTAACTTGTCTTTTGTAGAATTTCTGTCACTTTTTTTGTTTTTTCTTATATGAGTGTTGTTTGCTTGATTTCTATGAACGCTTTTCGTTGTTTACATGCATACTAGCTTGTACTAGCACCGTTTTAGTTTTCGTTAGCATCTCATTATTGTCGCATGCATGAAACTATTTTGCAAAAATGGTCACCAATTCGATGACTCACTTCACCCACATGCATGTTGTTCTATTTTATGAATCTTTCATTCACTATTTGCATGCACTATCTTTCACTCCTTCTTACACTCAGTATCGCTATGCAATGGAATTCACATTTTATTTCAGTATCCCTTTGGTGGGTCTGGGCAGCCTTGGCCCAGACTCTGCCTCACCAAGACAACATTGTGCAATCCTGAGAGGGAAGACTCTGTATTCCTCTCAGAAAATGTGCATTTCTACCTAGTGACTGTCCTCTAGTCTTGCATTGTGAAATTCTGAGGGACAGTGACTGTTGGCCCAGAAAATTGCGCAATGCAGTCACTGGGCCTCTAACCATTGCCAACTGAAATTGTGCATTGCATAGTTCCAACAAATAGCAGTCTAGCTTAGATTGCATATTGCGCAATTCCAGTACCATCTAGCCTCCCCAGATAGCCCATGTTGCCTTTTGTGCAATTTGGGCAGCCAATCTCCGAGCCTCCTAGGAAAAATTGCTCAATCCTTGCTAGTTAATCCCTTAGAGGTATGTTGCATGTCATTCCTCATTTTTATTTAGTTTTAGTTGACAGATTTATTGCCATGCATGTCTCTTTATCTCGAGATCTAACAGGTGTTTGACTAACTCTTAGCAGTTCATGATTAATGGCCCCCAAGGGAGTAGAATCAAAGGACACTTATGGAAGTACAACTGGAGAAATAGCAGAGCGAGTGTCTACAAGTCTGCCGATCTATGAAGACGGCAAGTTGATTGTAGAAAAGGACATCAAGTTGAAATTACAAGAGGTCAATGATGAAATTGTAGGCACATTTGGGGAAGACCTCGAAGACCACCAATTTTATGTTAACATTCACAAGTCTGGCTTGTACCGGATTGCTTGCAGGTCTCTCGTGCTCCCATGCGTGGACATGATACATTGGATCATCTCGCACACTGATCCTGAGACAACAACATTGAGCAGTGTTAGTGAGACAGAGATTGCTACCTTAAGGGCACATGATTATGATGACATGTATCAAATGTCAAAGCCCGTGATCACCATGGAGACTCCCTTTAACTTACCCAACAACAATTCCAACTCTAGAGATATCTTCAAGAACTGGGAGAAGGAGTCGGCTAAATTCAGGATGACACCCAACCAGGTCTATAAGATAAAGATATTGTGGTTGGCATATCAATACTTGGTCATCTTTGCATGTTGTTTGTATGGCCAAGAAAGCATGAAAACCTTCCCACTGAGTTGGGTGATCACGTTGGACCAATTGGCCAGAGAAGGTAAAGCATGCAACTAGTCCGACATGTTGGATCACCAACTGAAGGAACAAGTAACAAGGGCTTGAGATTTTCCCAAAGGTATGCAAGTAGGAATCTACATGTTCACCTACATATTGGATCCAATCTATGCTCATCGGGAGTTCCCAAGCTTGAAGTGGGCATGGACACCGGCGGATACCTCTGTGAACTCTTATTGTAAGGTGTTGTCTAAATGCACCCTCAGAGGAGTTATCACATAGCTATCCAATCATTTTTTCACCCTGGTTTACAAGATGATATTAGAAAAAGATCCACCCTACATGTCGAAAGCAGCAATGGAGGCATTGATTGACATAGCTGACTAGTATGCCACACCATCTGACACCTCGTACAGCGTGGAGAAGCCTCCACATGTTCTACTGAAGTTTTCCTTTGACAAAATTGTCATGCAGGAAGTAGCATATCACATCTCAGGAAGATATTTAGCTAGGCTGCACCAGAATAAGAAGGCACCTTGGCCCACTCTTCCATTGTGGATCGGGTTTTATGAGATACACACTTTCAAGTATGTGGATGTCGAAGCAAAACTGATGTAAAAATATCCATTCGATGCCCGAAGTTATAATCCATATGACCCACATTTTCTTGTCAAAGACCACTACACAAGAGTACAGTTTAACTAGATCCACGGGGCATGTCATTGGGTGGGGGAAGACCCATGGTGATATTGTTACAACTCCTCCACACTCAATGAACTGATCAACCTTGCTATGCAATGGATAGTGAAGCAACGTGAAGTAGCATCCCAGATAGCACTAGAAGCAGCAGAAGTAGAGGTGAACATACCAGTACACAACAAGGGCAAGAGAAAGATTGTGAACAGCATGGAGGAAGAGCAAAGTTGCAAGTTCTGAGTAGACCCACTTGTGTAGAAAGAAGCTTTAGCAATAGAAGCAAAGAGGAAACATCGCTACAAGAGAAACACATAAAGTCGAAGAGAGAGAAAAAGAATGGAGGAAGGAGAGAAGGAGTTACATGAGTTGAAGGAGAAACTCTAGAAGGAGCAGGAGCTGTGCAGAATGGAGAAAGAAGAGCAACAAGAATAGGTACAGTAGGGGGCACAACTTGTGTGGATAGATGAAACTGTGCTCGTACATGTATTAGACTCATCGGAACAGCTGACATTAGGTAGATAGGGTGAACCATCACAAGAACAAGACTTCACTGAGGGGATAGAGAAATCACTTGAATAGATGGATATGGACTTTCTCCAGAAGAGGAGAAATTCCTAAGCAACCAAGGAGACACTAAGATCCTTGGAGATCATTTGGAAGGAGAGATGCACAACATCTCATTCAACGTGTCTCAGCATAGAGTTGTGTAATCTCACAGAGTATCGACTTCAAAGGATCATACATCTCCTATGCAGTTTGAGGAAAGAGTGACTGTGTCTGATGTGCACAAACATCCATCAGCATTAGCCAATGCAAGCAAAGCATATTTCGAAGCCACTATCTCAAGTGTTCGCTTCCTGATAGCTGCAAACAAGTGAATGACTAAGGAGCTGCAGACAGCCAAGCAGGAATGAGAATTGGTTACAACATCCACCCAAGCAGAATTGAAGAAGGAAATATTGGATGAAGTATTGTGCCTTGACTAAGGAGCTGCAAATAGCCAAGCAGGAAGGAGAATTGGTTACAACATCCAGCCAAGTAGAATTGAAGAAGGAAATACTGGATGAAGTATTGTGCCTTGACACAGTCATGTGGGCATTGTATTCCAGTTTTTGTACCATGCATAAGGTAGTCATCCATCTATATGATTGACAGTGACGATGTGATAGAAGAGCATGTATCCTATTGAACATACATGATACTATTGATTACATGAAAAAATGGATGATGACATACAAGGGAGCCTCACTTCATTTGCCTAAGATAATGAAGTCTAGAGTAGTCGAGTTGAAGGCATGCATCTGGAGTCAGATCCAGAACTATGAAGATCTTTGACAGCTCATCACTAATCTATAGGCTTCCCATCCACATGTATTCAAGAGTATGGATGTTTTGGTGTGCACACATGCGATCCCATCTATTGGTACACTCACTGAGGCGAAGACAATGGAAGATGTCTGAATAGATCTTGACTCATACTTTGATGAGTTGATGTGCATAGACACCAACCCAAACTTGTCAATCAGTACAGACACCATGCACAAGTATGTTGTTGGTCTAGCCGCACTCAAGACAATGATGCACATGCTATCAGACGAGTTGGAAAGTGGAGCCCGAGTAGTATACCCTGATGCGATGGAGGCAAGAGTTCATTTACAGAAAGATGTCACCTTAGAGTACATGAACACCATCACAGACTACCGAGCTTGGCATCTATTTGCTACTACCGACCACCATGAGGATGTCGAAGAGCTAGTCTTCCAACAATTTTCCAAGTCATAGTGATGTATTGCATGGCTTGCTCAAGACATTTTGTCTCACATGGGTTCATGTGCATTGCAATGCGACGTCTTCTCAAGTGTAACTTCAAGTCTCGATAGTTAGATGTAACAGTCATAAAGTCGATGAAGGGTCATGAGGGTAGATGAAACTGTCACAAAGGGGAATGTCAAGGGCCACCCCACCCTTTGCTCAAAATAGTCCCTCATAGCTCATTGTATAGGCTTTTGGTCAGCCAAGCTTTTGATAGGACTATCTTAAAGAGAGCGTGGACAATATTGTGATGAGCCTTGGCTTCTCCATTGTGTAGAGATAGTATATCTCTTTGGAGGAGTAGGTGGTTATGGCTATAACGTTCCACTATCGGGACTAGTGGTTTGACATGGATGTATTGTATGACTGGAACTTACACTTCTTAATATAAAAAAGCCAACATGTTTCATGCATATGTTGTATTGTATTTTAGCTATCTTGAGTACTCTAAATGATATATGTATCTGTTTTCTTACGCATGCATGTGTAGCTATTTCTGTATATGTGTGTATGAATCTTTATGAAATGTGTTGATGATTTAACCATCACTTTGGATTGCTAGCTTACTTGCCTTCCATGTTGTGATGCATCTTTGTTCGTGTGCTCCCTTCTTAACTCTGTGCTATCACAGGATTCCAAGGGGTGCACTCACCTCACCCTCCATGTTTTAGAACCACTCATGCACCTTCCTTGACATACCGCATATGTCACACCCTTACTACCAATAGGGACATTGTAATTGCCTTTGTGTGAAACCGTGGTCAAGGCATTAACATATGACCCACTGCTGGGACTCCTAGACCAAATGGTTTGTGGTCTAATTGGGACTTCTTACCAAGGAGATCCCCTGACATGTTGATGGGTCTAGCACCGTGAACATTTCTGGTGCTAGAAGACAAGTTGTGTCCTCTCATCTTGTTTTGAACCTTTTCATATCAATCATTGAGTCTTGCACTCTCAACCCTCCACGATGTGTTTCGCATGCCAAACCTGTCACCATCTCGAGGGAGTTTTTTGATCTGTTGTCTACATAGACGTATGATGGTGAAGGTGAAGGCATGGAAAATTTTAGGGGCAAACGTTCGCCCTTAGGCGAAATTAAGGGGTTTTAAATTTTTAGGGGGGGAATATTTTGTATCATAGTACATTTTTACAAATGGCCTCAAATAGCCCACCTTATTTTAAGGGAGAGGGTAAAAAAGGTAAATTTAGCCCTTGAAATTAGGAGTTACAACCTTCCATTCACCCTAATTTTCAAGAATAGGTTTTATTTAAGTGAATCCCATGGGTCCAAAAACCATATTTTATAAAAGAGTTTGTAATTAATAAATATAAATAAATGAGAGGTTCTGTAATAAATAAACATTTTTTTATATTTACTTCATAAGTCACTTATATACATGCAAGGGTGTAAACAAATAAAAATATAAATAAAGTGGAGGTATGGTAAATAAATAAAACCTCTTTTTATACTTACTCAAAATGTATGGTAAATAAATAAAAATATAAATAAACTACACGTATGGCAAATAAATAAAACCTCTTTTATATTTAGTCCATAACCCTCTTTTTATTTATGAAGGCTCAAAAAAGAGGTTTTATTTAAGTGAATCATACGGGCCAAATACTATATCTGTAAAAGAGGTATGGTAAATTAATAAAAATATAAATAAACGAGAGGTATGGTAAACAAATAAAACATTTTTTTTACACTCCATAAGTCACCTTATATTTACGAACACTCAAAAAATGCGTTATATTTAGGTGAAACCTATGGGCAAAATAATATAGGCCAAATATCATGGGCTAGATCATTATTAATACAATGTATAAAAACATTATTAACCCTAATATTAGTATTAATAAAAATAAAAATGGCACGTGGTATTGACCCATGGTATTTAAATGGGGGAATTAAACTAGAATAGATCCATCTTTACTTTGGATTTACTAAGCCCCGAGAGGTATCAAATATTGTCATATGCAAACTAGCATAGAGTGAAAAAGTATTTGATCCTCTTAGGGCTTGGTGGATCAAGAGTAAAAATGGATGTTGTAATTTAATGTATGTTAAACATTTTAACTTGGTTAAAATAAAAAATAAAATAAAAATAAATTATTAATTTGATTAATTTTTATAAATTGCTAATAGTAATTTTTAAGCTCTAGGTTTATGATAACCCATGGTATTGACCCATGGTAATACCATGGTATTCATGTGAGCATAGACTATTTAAAGGGGAAATTCTATCATCTTAGATCCATCTTAATTCTGGGTCTACCAAGTGCTCAGAGGGATAAATAGATTTCATCCCCCCTAAGATTGGTAGATGTGGAGTTAAGATGGCTATAGGTTGGTTTTTATGATAATGAAGATATTAAATAGACTTAGGAAATTATATTGTAAAAACATCTTAAGGTGAATGGCTAAAGCTACATTTAGTCACTTCACAATATTTAGTAAAAAATACCAATATCACCATTAATATTGGTTTTTAACTTTTTCTGATTTAACAAAAAAAAATCAAAACAATGAAACCTTATCACTCTTTCCGCATCACCCTCGTAGAAGATTTCTCACCATTTTTCAAACATTCTCAATATGATATCTTCATGAAAAGGTTTAGGTACTAATGTTGGATTAGTTGTTTGAAAAATAAGTTGGTTTGTACAGCCTTTCATCTTCTGTGCTATTCTTAGTTTGTCCTGATGATCTATAGGTGTTAGAGCCACTGCACCATATTTTCCTAAAAGGTGGAGATTGTTGACCAAAAATGAAATTAATCTACATGTTACAACACTGTTAAAAATGTGAGACCTATGAGGGTAGTGAATTATGCTAATAAGCAATTTAGATTGGGAGAGACGTAGTTAAATTTTATTACTTAATTGAAGATTTCTAATTAAAATAATAATAAATCTACATTTATATATTCATATATTGATTGGAAGGATTCTCACAATGGTCACTTTTTTTCAGTTAGATCCCCTTCAAGCCTTTGGGATACCTAATACTGTCTTATATAATATAGTTGGGGCTTGCTACTTGTTGGCGTCTTGGGGTGAATAAACTTGATGTGTTTTTTTTTTTTTATCTCGCAATTGGAGTCTATAGAATAAGAGAGAAATTTGATAACTTGAAAAAAGTGGTAACTTGACAAAAGTTGTAGGGAAAAGATTAATCTCTCCTACTGTTAGCTACCTATACCAATAGGTTTCATTTTTCATGATTGGCAGGGGAAGTGCCAATATGATCTACTTTTGTGATACAAAGGTCTCATATTTTTGTGGAAGAAATATACTTACATTTGGTTGATGCTGCCCTACTTCTGAATGGGTGATCCAACAGCCTAAGCTGGGTCATGCCATGTTTCAATTTTGGTTGTAGATTACAGAAAGAAATCTGTCCAAATAGTTCAATCTTGGCAGGTAAAGTAGATAGGTAGAGAATGAAGGTTCCCAACTGCTTAATCTGGGGCCTTGGAAGCAATAAGGGTAGTTTTAGATAGAAAATCAAAAGAAAACACCAAAGGAAAAGAAAAGGCATAGAAGGGTTTGCAAGTCTAAGTGCACCCTCCTTGGAGTAACAAAAAATGCTAGGCA